>CAUYSK010048876.1:0-147770 GCA_963575035.1 Avahi laniger | reverse complement strand
ATGCCAAAAGTACCCCAAAGCCTTAGGTAGAGAGTGATAGAGTAGCACTTCATATGCACATTCTACACCAGATCCCATGGGTTCACACACAGGATTCAGAATGCACACGGCTTTTGAAATAAAGTCGGGTAAAACAACTTGATTGCTTTAACTGTAAAAACAATTTATCTTGATAGGTCTCATTTTTATTTAGCTGCACATGTTTTAATTTTTATACAACATTAAAAAAGTAAAGGTTGGTCTTGGAGCTTGAGAGTATCAGCTCAGTGAAGTTTACTTGGATAAGACTTTTCAATCTTAATCAATCTCTCTTCTTCTCTCCTCATCTCATGTACTCCCCTTGTCTCCCTTGCCCCTCTTCTCTCCTTAATAGACATTCAGACACAACTGGAAAAATGGGATGATGTTAAGTTTCATGGAGATCGAAATAGCAAGGGACACCCAATGGCAGACAGAAAATCATGCTCATCTAGAACTGGATCAAAAGAGCTCTTATGGTAAGATATTTTGATACCAGTAAGTAACCCATTTGTGTATCAATTTTATAAGTGTTTCTCTCATGTACTGAAATAGCCAATGAGTCAAGTCAATCCAATACGTATAACCACATATAACCCCCTATATAACAATGCTAATTATTGTGGCCTCTATGACTCTAAATTATTTCATCGGAATTGTCCAAAATTAAGTCAATTCAATCAGTAAGGATTTCGGGAGGTCCACGATTCCACGTTTGTTGATAATGTTCTAAACATGTAACTATGCTGATCAATCAAAATAGGTACATATATGTATCCATAGATGTGAGTAAATTCAATACCTTACATAAATGGTAGTCAAATTTTTATGGTTCTACAGGTAATCTTTTTGGGCTTTCTCAATCATCCAACATCAGATGATGAAATAATTAAGAATAATCCATGGATGCCTATGAGAACATCTGGCCACCTGAGTTTTGCCATGGTTTTGAAACTTCCTAAAGGGCAGCATCCTGTTTTAGGTTCCTCTTGCCCTCCCGCATCTCCACTTATTATGACATTTCGAATTCTATATAAAGATGGCCTGAGACACTTTGTGAGCAATCCCCCCCCTAAAAAAAAACCACAATATTTTTTCATAAAACAGAATTTTCTGTAACAAAATGATGTCGCATTTATTTACTTTTTGCCCATAATTGAACTGAACTCTGAATCAATCAAAGATAATAATATCTAGCACATTATAGCCACTTAAATTCTGAAAGTAGTCATTATGATATAAAACTTATAAAACTTATCTTTTTCTTACATAAAACTTATCTTTTTCATTAAAATTTTGATGAGAGTTTTGTTATCATGGCTTTCAATAATTGAAATTAACTGGATTTCTTGACTGAATTTCTAGTTGAATATGTTTTTTGATGTCTAAATTGCCTTAATGCATTCCTTGTAGGTCCTCAGAGCACAGATCTCAACCAGAACTGAGTGGTGGCAAAAGTGCCCTCAACTCTGAGTCGGCTTCAGAGCTAGAACTAGTGGCTCCAGCACAGGTAACTAACAAACCCATGCTTCAGTGAACCCATCTTTTCTAATAGACAATATATAGCATATTTTATTTAAACTTTCAAAAAAAGTTTGACGTACATTTCTGTACACTGTATTTCATATGCTTTCTCACTCAGTAGCTATCTCAATGCTTAAAATAACTGACTGTATACAGACATACACACACACACACACACACACACATTTGGCTGGAAAACATATTAATGAATTCACTGTGTACTTAGCACTTTTTCCTTGCTCTACATTTTCTGTTCTATTATTTTGCAATACAAAATCTGTTCTACTCCTGTATTAGCACTATGTATGTAACAGAGCACAGAGAAGAGGAAATTACATCTTCAGTGTTCATTCACATCTATGCCCTGTGGAGTAAGCTACTACATATCAGTACCCTGACTGTCACATGAAAATAAATTTCATGCTGAGGAATATAGCATTAGCAGTAATGATGATGACAATAATAAGAACTACCATTTGTAAGTACCCATTAAATATTAGGGACTTTACTATGTACTTTTTATGTGTTCTATATAAAACAAACAATCCCATGAATTATTATTAGCCCCACCTCACTTTAAAGATACTCTTTAGTCTCAGTGAAGTTAAACACAGCTTCCCGGCCAAAGAAGGCCAAAGCCATCTCAATCATTTTATTCCCTTGAACACTTTTCAGTGCATCAGCTTTGATCTAAAACCACAAAGATCTCTTAAGAAGTGTGTGTCCATGTTCATGCATTCTACAATCTAGTTGAGATGAGACTAAGTGTTTAAGGAAAATAAGGGTGATAAAGGCAACAAGAGAAATTTTCTTGAGTTTATTACATAAAATGTTGAAACTAAGGAGAAATATATTATCTGGGGGTGAAAATAAAGAGATAATTATGATAATAGCGAATATTATTGAGGGCCATGATAAGGACTTCTAATATATATTAGCTCATTTGATTCTGTCAAATGGCTGAATGAAGTAAGTTCAATTATTACCCCCATTTTATAGACAGGGAAACTAAAGCATAGTGAGATGAAGAAACTTGTCTATGACCCACAACTAGTAAATGACAAAGAGAAGGAGGACACAGGGAGGAAATCATGAGGAAATGGAAGACCTCTGGAAACCTTTCTGAGGCACCAACAGCACCCTACCAACACTCCTCCCTCCACAAGAGAGGACATTACTGCTCCCAGAACACAGCTGCAAAACAAGTCCACTAACTTCCTGAACAAATGGTCCTTAATGAATTATAAATGAAGCATGAAAATATATTTTGTCCCTTTGTGCTCATTCTATAATAAATGTGCCTTTTTAAAAGAAAATTTATGGCATTTATTAGAAAAACATTTCTCGATAAGTGCATTAGAGAGCTAGACTCAGCTAAAGTAATTTTTATTGTTCCATAACCTGGAATCCTGGGAACAATTTGATGTAGCAATAAAACATTTGTTCCTAAAGCAGGGTGAGGCTTGGCACAGGTGGGCTGTTCCACACTGAGCTGGGGTGGGGGATCAGCTGGGTCCCTGGTTGCCATAGAGACCCAGGATGCGTTTATCTCGTTATTCCAATGACTGCTACTCTCCTGTTGGTTGTCGTATTCCATCCGACCACACCGTCCTTCCGTTTTACCCACCAGCACGCATCACTTTGAGAAAACACAATGTGCCTTGGAAAATTTGTCTGAGATTCCTATATTATCTTCAAAAACACAGTTTAAAATCACTGTTAAGAGTTTTTTCTGTCTAGAAAAATGTTAGTGAATCCTTTTAGAAGGTTATAAATTATTTATAAAGAATTTATACCTTAATTTTATATTTATTTGAAAAGATTTTATATTTATTTATCAAGACCTGCCTAAACTAAGGAAATTCATAATCTAGTTTTAATTGCAGCCTGTGATTCAATGAGTAAAATTTCATGAATTTGGGATTTTATACAACTGAAACACTAAATCACTCAAACAAAGAATAGCCTGATTAATCTATTGGTAATAAAAGACAAAGAGATATCAAAACTGTTAGAAGCATATTACTCTTAAATGTACAAACTCTTCACATAGATAAAGTAAAATCATGATGAAGGTGGTATAAAAATTTAACTTAAAACTATCACTTAGATGGTTCACAGGAAAATCAAGAAAATATGTTCTTCTCTCTCAAACCAACATAAATTATCTGAGACAGTGATTCAGTAGGTGAAGAGGTATTTACAAGCAGTGTTTAAAAATTATATTTCAGAATCACAAAGAAACTGGAAGCTCACGATGTGAAGAATTCGTGTTTTCTCCTTTTCTTTTTAAAATGAGGAAAAGGAAAAACATAGTCGTATCTCTTTTAAATAGTGTTTTGAATACTACAGGGATGAAAGGAACTTTCTTTCCGCTCCCTGAAGTTTCAAGAATTTGAGGCTACAAAACGAACTGACAACAGATTAAGAGGGAAAAAGGCACACAAATTTATTATTACGCAAGCACATGGGGTCACGGAAAGCATGAAACTCGAGAAAGTGCCAGATGGTTGAAGCTTAAATACCCTCTTCATAAGGGACCAGGAAGTGGGAGATGTAGGCAATTTTAGGGGAAGAGTACATGATTTTTAGGGGAGACGAATGGGTAAGAAGAACAGACAACAGGCTGGGACAAAGTTTGTCTGGGCTGTGGACGTGTGCTCAACTGTGGTCTTCCTTCCTTGGAGTTTAATCTCTGTTTGATGAGATTATAGGGAGTGGGCCCAAGACAGTTACATTCGTTCTGGAGGAACTTTCCTCAGAGTAGGGAACTTCAGAGGAAGCCCCTCCTTGTGCTTTGGGAGAGGAAGGAAGGGTAAGAAATAAGGACCAGGGTGAAGATCAGAGAACCTTGGTTCTGAGATGACTTCTTTATTAGTTCAAAGTACTCAGCATGTCAAAAAGCCATGTTTTGAGTGTCATTTTTTTCTGAGTCCCAACAATACACTAATCAGAGTAGCAGATTATAAAAAATTATATAATCTACATATTGAAGAATAAGGTTTCTTGACATTTATACAAACTGTGTTTATTGAAGTTAATTATTTTTAAAAGTCATGTAATCTGAAAAATTAGAAAACATCTGAAGAATTGAAGAAAAACGCAGTAATGATGTAAAATTAGCTTTTTCCATGAATGGGTTGGTGGGGAGAAAAAAAAAAGAATTCAACTCCTGCGGGAAAATGATGATTCAAGCATTTCCTTTTCGAATTTGGACACTGGAAGGGGAGCTCCAAGACAGACTCTTGCAAACCTCAGTTAGATTTCACCGGGATGTGCGGCAGCCAAGCTCCCCAAATGCTGAGTCACAATCATGTGACTTGCTGACTTTGCTGACTTCAGCATAGCACGCGCTTCCTTTCACAAAATCATAATTCCAAACCACAACAATTTAAATTTTGACAGTATCCCAAACCAGAATAATTTAAATTTAAAGAGCAGGTATGTTTTCTAAATTTTTTAATGACTAATGTAAAAGGAAATGTATGTTAGTAGCTGTCATGTGTTACATGCCTTCTTCATGTGTGTCATATGAGATTCTATTTTTGTATATTATTTGAAATGCTTACAATAACCTTATATTGTCCCCAATTTCACATATAAAAAAATGCATCATAGAGAGAAGTAATTTTCCCAAGGTGATGTAGCTAAGGAGGAGAGCAACCAGGATCCGAATCATACCCATCAGCTTCTAAAGCCCTGTTCTTAACCACAGACCACCCAGTATCAGCATATCGTGCTTACCCACCCGAGACAACTTGCAAACCGTCTCTTTCCCTTCTCATTGCAAACCCTGATTATTACTTACTTTTATAGGGTTGATATGAATTAAGCAATTTTACGTTTTGTGTTATTCCAGAATCTTTGTAAGACAAATTAGGATTGTCATCTGATTTGAGACCACGCACAATTTTGTGCCTCCCGCTTCCAAATTTATTCTCAACCCCTTACTTTTAGAAATGCTGATGGTTTCCATTACATTCCATTTCCATTCAACAAACGTGACTGAACGTCTACTATCCATAAAGCCATAAACAAGGCGGTAAAAAAAGTTAGAAAGATGAGCAACATTGTAAGAAGTATGGAAACCTTGTGTCTAGCAGAAACAATTAGATACAGTATAAATATTAATAGTTTTGCATATTGGAAAACAGTCCAGGAGCCACATCAACTTCCCTCCCCCCCCGCCAGGCCACAAACAATGAGGGAAGAAGGACACAAAGATGGAAGGAAGGAACAAAGAAAGAAGGCAGGCAAGAGGAAAGAAATCTGAAAGATCACTTTTAGTGTACTAGGAAATCTGTACATAGTAGGTTCTCAGTAAATATTTGCTGAAGTAAAAAAATTAAGGTATCTCAACAAAAAGAGAAAACAACAATATTTGTCAAATTTAACAACATGGAAGTAGCAGCTAATGGTTGATTAAAAGGCAGAAAAAAATAGACAAAACTTTATCCTTGATCTTTTTTATTTATTTATTTTTTTGAGACAGAATCTCAGTATATGACCCAGGCTACAGTGCAGTGGCATCATCATAGCTCACTGCATCCTCAAACTCCTAGGCTCAGTGATCCTCCTACCGCAGCCTGCTGAGTAGCTGGGACTGCAGGAAGGCGCCACCACGCCTGGCTAATTTTTGTATTTTTTGTAGAGACAAGTTCTCGATGTTTGCTCCGTCTCGTCTGGAACTCCTGCCCCCAAGTGATCCTTCCTCCTCAGCCTCCCAAAGTGCTAGGATTACAGGTGTGAGCCACCACACCTGGCCCCTTGATGATTCTTAAAACTAGTTTCAATAATAATTTTCAGTTACGCCTGATAATAGACTGTCCATCTCTTTTCAAAATCAGCACTTATTTGCCTTGATGTTCTACAACATAGAATTTCATAGTAGGATGCAGATGGGCCTGTATGCTGCCGCACTTTGTACAAAGCTCTGAGAATTGGCTTTTGACACATGAGGGATAGCTTTTTTGTGTACTTTCCTTATAAATGTCTGATTAAGAAAAAAAATCCTGAGCGTCTCAGTGAAGCAAGCATTTAAATTATCTGTTCTAGTATAAGAATTCAACCAGTCTCCATAAACCACTAGCCAAAAGTACTCTAAACACAGATATTTTTTAACGAATTACTAGTTACACCTGACAGGCACTAAGCAGAAAGATATTAACAAAAGCAAAGTTTTATTGAGCATTTGGTATGTATGTGTGTTTACAGGAATTATTGTACTCAATTGTTAGAGGAACTCTATAAGTGAATGTACACTTTGCAGATGTGAATGTAGAGGTTAAGTGATTTGTCCAAGGTCACCAGCTAATATTAAATAATAAGCTAGGATTTGGTCTCAGGCACTCTGATTCCAGAGACTGTGTTTAATGACCATGATATCCTGTCACCTGAGGTCTACTAGTTGTTATATTTTCCTTTTCTATAATTAAGTAGATTCCTTTTTCTCCTTTAATTTCTTTTGAAAGAATACTGAGCTTTTAAGATATGTTTTGGTGGGAGATCTCTAGCAACTATATAAAAGCAATTGTATGAGAAGCTTATGAACGACTGTCATAGTGGTTACCTAACGGACTTATTATCGGACAACCCAGCCAAAAATACAGTAATTTTCAAATTATAATTTTGATCATAATCATAATTTTGAATAAAGAGAATAAGACACAATATTCCTTTAAAAGAGTTATTAAATTCTTTCTTCTCTACCTTTACCTACTGCTTGTTATTCAGAACAATCAACAGCTGGGGAAACTAAATGCTTTTTTCTTTGGAGAGTTTAATATCCTGAAATCCCATTAGCTTAAACCAATTAAAATGCCATTTTTAAAGCCAAGGTATTCCCAGGAGGTTGCTAGAGTTGTGGAAAACTTTTCAAAATCATACAAAAAAGGGGGAAAAATGCCCACGTTAGAGTACCTTTGTGAACTCCAGCATTTTACTTACATACACATAATGCCAATATCTAGATCAGAGGGTTTTTGTGTGGTTCTTACCCCAGAAGCATCACTATCACCTGGGAACTTGTTAGAAATGCAGGCTCTGGTGCTCCACCTCAGACCTACTGAGTCAGAATCTCTGGGGTGGGGCTGAGAAATCTGCATTTTTTACAAGCTCCTCCAGGAGATTCTGATGCCCTACTGCAATTTGAGAACCACTGATACAGACATTGTGCTACCAAAACAGCTACAACTCAAATTTATGGGTGTAATTGTTTTGTTTACTATACCTCTATTTAAGTGCTAAGCAATATTGGCAGTTTACAAGCATTACTTATATATATTTTCCCGTATTACAGTTTTTGCCTACAATAAAATTAGATGTTTAAAAAATGTTTTGGTTGAAAGGAAGTCTGATCTTTACCATGTATTATAATCTGTATTTCATTCTCAGTCCTAAACCAGCATATCCAGACACTCTGCTAAACTGCAGAAAAGTTTCAGAATCTTTAACAGCATACTCATTTTGATTTGAGAACTGCCTCTGTTTGCGTTCAGTATTTGCCTATAATTCATAGCATTTATCTTGTGTTTCCTTGGGCAAAATAAATGGTTTCAAAATGTGAGGTAGATAACACTTGTCTTAGTAATAAGACTTTTCTAACAATGTGGAAAATAGCACTTCCCTAAATAGTAACTGTACTATCAAAATAAAATTTCATTTGCACAGTAAGATTCTATTTGTTGTTTTAAGCGGTAAAGAGAATATGAACTGTAAGCCTAGAATCCAGAGAGAGAGATATTGCCTCTTCTTCCTGATACATGGTGCCCTTTGCATCCTGTGATTCATAATCCAGTTGGGTCGTGAAACATTGATGAAGGGAGGAAGCCCGTGACAGTAATGGCCTCCGTTAGGTCAGACTTCACAGGAAAGGCAGATCATATTTCACTGGTGAAAAGTGCCTGCTAATAAACGAAAGTGCCTGGGGACAAAAATATTAGTGGTTCCATTTTGTTCTGACACCATTTATTCATTCATGATATTATACAAATGCACAAAGTTTCCCTCTTTTTTATTCATTTTTTAATTGACAAAAATTGCATATATTTATTGTGTACAACAGGATGTTTTGAAATAGATATACATTGTGAAATGGCTCATTGAGCTAATTAACATATGCATTACCTCGCATACTTTTTTTTTGATCAAAACACTTAAAATCTACACTCTGAGATTTTCAAGAACACAATACAAATGTTATTAACCATAGTCACCACTATGTATAATAGATCTCTTCAACCTGTTTCTCCTATCTAACTGAAATTTTATATCTTTTGACCAACATCTCCCCAAAACCCTGCCTCCCCTTCCCCTAGCCTCTGGTAACCACTATTCTACTCTGCTTCTATGAGTTCAACTTTTTTGGATTCCACATATAAGTGAAATTGTATGGTATTTGTCTTTCATGCCTGGCTTATTTCACTTAACATAATGTCCTCTAAGTTCATCTATGCTGCAAATGACAGTATTTCTTTCTTTTTGAAGGCTGAATAGTATCCCATTATGTATATATGCTACATTTTTTAATCCATTGTTCCATTGATGGGCACTTAGGTCAATTCCATATCTCAGCTATTGTCAATAATACTGCAATGAACATGGGAGTGAACATATCTCTTTGACGTGCTGATTCCATTTTCTTTGGCTATATACCCGGTAGTGGAATTGCTAGATAATATGATAGCTCTATTTTTAGTTGGTTAAGGAACCTCCATACGGTTCTCCACAGTGGCTATACCAATTTACATTCTCACCAACAGTGTGCAAGGGTTTCCTTTGTCTCCACATCCTCTCCAACACTTACCTTTGCTCTTTTTGATAACAGACATTCTAACAAGTATGAAGTGATATCTCACTGTGACTTTACTTTGCATTTGTCTGATAATTAGTGATGTTGAACATTTTTTCATATGTCTATTGTCCATTTGTATGTCTTCTGAGAAATGTCCACTCAGCTTCTTTGTCCACTTTTGAATCAAACTATCTGTTTTCTTGCTGTTGAGTTGTTGAGTTCCTTATATATTTTAGATGTTAATCCCTTATCAGATATATGGTTTTCAAATATTTTCTCTTATTCTGTAGGTTGTCTCTTTACTCTCTTGATTGTTTCCTTTGCTGTGCAGTAGTTTTTTAGTTTGATGTAATCTCATTTGTCTATTTTTGCTTTTGTTGCCTGTGCTTTTGGAGTCATATCCAAAAATTCTTTGCCTAGACCAATGTTTTATAGCATTTCTCCAATGTTTTCTTCTAGTAGTTTCATAGTTTCAGGTATTACATTTGTCTTTCATCCATTTTGAGTTGGTTTTTGTATATAGTGTGAGATAAGGGTCTAATTTCATTGTTGTGTATGTGGATATCTAGTTTTCCCAGCACAATTCATTGAAGAGACTGTCCTTTCTCCATTGTTTATTCTTAGCACCTTTGTAAAAAAACAATCAACCATAAATGCATGGATTTATTTCTGGGAACTCTGTTCTGTTCCATTGGTATATATGTTTGTTTCTATGCCAGTACCATGCTGGTTTGATTACTAGAGCTTTGTAGTATATTTTGAAGTCAGGCAGTGTGATGCCTCCAGCTTTATTCTTCTTGTTCAAGATTGCTTTGGCTATTCAGGGTCTTTTGTGATCCCATACAAATTTTATGATTGTTTTTTCTATTTGTGTGAAGAACATCGCTGGAATTTTGATAGAGACTGAATCAAATCTGTAGATTGCTTTGATTAGTATGGACATTTTTAAAATATTCTTTGAATTCATGAGCAGGTGATATATTTTCATTTATTTGCATCTTTTTCAATTTCTCACAAAGTTTATTTCTTACAGTTTGTCCACATTTCAAAAATTTGTTTATTTCATTAATGAAGGAACCAGCAGAAAGACAACAGAATTGTTTCCAAAATCAAAGCTTTGAGGAACAGAGCTTTATATAGCCAATTGGGAAAGAAATGCCAAAATAAGTTTGCCAAGCTAAATGCAAGATTTGTTAATCTTCTATGAGACAATAAGATCATATCCCCTTTGGAGTTAACATGTCTACCAGGCTATAGCATCCTAACAACTTATCAGTCTTAAAAGGTTGTAAATCATCTGCACATTTGTGTTTATTTAGATTTGTTAATCAACTATATTGTGACCCAAGAGTGTCAGATGAGGGTTATAGTAGACTGAATATGTCCACATCTTAATCCCCAGAACCTATAAATATTACTATATGTGGCCAAAGACATGAGTAAAATTACAGATCTTGAGAGAAGGGGATTTTCCTGAACTAGCTCAGTGGGCCCTAAAAGCAACCACATGTACCTTATAAGAGTAAGGCAGAAGGTCGGGCTCAGTGGCTCACTCCTATAATCCTAGCACTCTGGGAGGCTGAGGTGGGAGGACTGCTTGAACTCAGGAGTTTGAGACCAACCTGAGCAAGGGTAAGACCCCCTTCTTTACTAAAAAATAGAAAAAAAAAATTAGCCAGGCAACTAAATATAGAAAAAATTATCTGGGCATGGTGGCACATACCTGTAGTCCCAGCTGCTCAGAAGGCTGAAGCAGGAGGATCTCTTGAGCCCAAGAGTTTGAGGTTGCTGTGAGCTAGGCTGACGCTACAGCACTCTAGCCCAGGCAACAGAGAGAGACACTGTCCAAAACAAAAAGAAAAAGAGTGAGGCAAAAGAGGTTTTGTGTTTTGAGAGAGACGAGAGGAGGCAATATAGAGTGGTGCAGCCATAAACCAAGGAAAGCCTGAAACCACTTAGAATTTCAGGAAGCATAGAGAAGATTCTCCCTAGAGGCTTCAGAGAGAACATGGCTTTGCCCACACCTTAATTTTGGACTTCTAGCCTCCAGAACTTCAAGAGAATAAATTTTTGTCATTTTTAAGTCACCACCCAGTTTGTGGTAATTTGATACAGCAGCCCTGGGGAACTAATACAGGGGTCACTTGACAGCTGACTTAATAGAAAATGCTCTGGCATGGCAGCAAGAAATCAATCAACCTCAATTTGCCTTTTTCAAAGCTGAGGATGCATTTTTCTTTCACAAGACCTGCTGGATTCCTCAGACACCTCCTAGCAAATGATTAGCTGGGCATGGTGGCACACTCCTATAGTCCCACCTACTCAGGAAGCTGAGGCAGGAGGATCGCTTGAGCCCAGGAGTTTGAGGTTGCTGTGAGCTAGGCTGACACCATGGCACTCTAGCCCAGGCAACAGAGAGAGACACTGTCCAAAACAAAAAAAAATGAGTGAGGCAGAGGAGGTTTTGGGTTTTGAGAGAGAAGAGAGGAGGCAATGTTGAGTGATGTAGCCATAAACCAAGGAAAGCCTGAAACAATCAAAATTTTTTGCATTCTCATTGAAAACTTACAAGTATGCAATAAAGCACTCAGAAAATAGTACAGTGGGCAATGATGCTCAGTTACAAGCCAAGTGGTAAGGGGGTGCCAGTGGTAAATCCTCTCTGCATGTGAGATGCAGCCCTCTGCAGAGAGAGAGCCCAGAAGGAATCACTGCAAGGGCAGTGCAGGTGACCTCGCACCACCTGATGACAGGTGGTGAGGTGACAGGTGGTGAGGTGGCAGGTAGAGCTACCCATTCATGTGAGAGCCCATTTTCCCCACTTGGACACAACTGTATCTTTTATTAACCTTTGCTTTCTTTTCATCTTTGGTGATTAAATGGGAACCCAAAGAAGCCACCCTTGCCAGCCTCCTTCCAGCAGGACCACAGCAACTCTCCCCAACGGAGGAGAATCATGTGCTTTTAAAGGCCTGTCATTGCCAGAGACAAAATAGTGTGGACTGAGAAATGTAATATGCATAGGTTAGGAACAGAAACAATTGCATATTTCACAATCTGAATCAAAATTGGAACGTAAGTGGGGAGAGTGAGCAGTTAACAAATATTCAATTTATAACTGAACTAACCAAGCCTTTTTTAAACTATAGAAGGTTTTTATGTTCTTTTCAGTGTATTAATCCCAGGGACCATATAATTTCCAAACAAAAATATTCAGCCAGTATGCTATTACTAGATATAAATAAAGGCGTGTAGCATCATTCATAAAATATAACTCTCATAACTTTCTTATGATTTATAGCAAGGTATTGGCATTTATCTCTCCAGCCTAGTGAGAAAAAAATCTATTTGAATATTTTTAATTCAATTCTGGGAGATTCTGAATTAACTGTTTACTCTGAAACTAAATATGGTATTTTGGTTTCAAACAAACACTTGATATTTTAGACTAAAGCCAGGGTAATCAAAAGTTCTTTTGCTTCTGCAGTGAATATGAATTTGCTATCACAATCCTGGAGTACAAGGAATATTCTGATTACTTTTATTACTTGTATTTAATCTGGCTTTAAATCCCCGCTTGCCAGAATGATGTGATGGTCAATCTCACTTACGTTTTCGGTTCCCTTCCCTGTGTCAGTTTCTGGATTGGGAGGAGGTAGTAGCTTTCATGGAGCCCAGAGAACAAGGGAGGACTACTTGTTCACGGTGACAGTGAGCCCACCCGACAATGAGGCTGATGCCCAGGCAGGCCCAGAGGTGCCCCACCACCCTTCCCTCTTCCGACCACAGGCACCGCTGCAGTGGCCTCACCCCTGCTGCCCACAGGGCATCCAGCAGCCATCCCCCTCCCCCAAAGCAGCAGGGCTTTGCTAGCTCAGACCTCTGCCAGTCCAGATCCAGGACAAAAACACAGGTACCCTCTCAATCTCCTGTAAGCTCCCCCTTAACCTCCTGGATTGGCCAGTGAGCCTTGACTGAGAACACCTTCTGGGGGTAAGGAGAGAAAATACCTTCAGCTCATTCACTGACAGCATATTTTCAACAGGTATTTATTGACTATTTATGGAGTTCCTACTGTGTGCCAGGAAATACTGAGGATATAGGAGTATTCACAACAGTGCGGAGCAAACATAAACTAATGTTTCAATAAATTAACCTTCCACATTCATCGAAGCAAAACACAGCCTAAGACTGTTGTTTATGGTCAGGAGTGTTCATCGCGATTACTTCTTTATTGGTTTTGGTCCACAGTATTCTTAGGGTTTCTCGGTTGACTCCTGACCCATGTATGAACACCCGGCAGCAGCTTTTCTGAGTTTTGCATCTTCCTAAAGTGGCCAAGTGAGCACCGTCTCTCGTGAGAGGCAGTGTGAGCGGTGATTCTGGGCCCGGGCCTGAAGTACCAGCCCTGCCACTTACTGTCTGGGTGACGTGCAGCAAGTTAAGTAAACTCTCTGTGCCTCAATGTCGTCATCTTGAAAATGGAGTCTATGATAATCCCTACCTCGGGGGGTAGTGGAAAGAACGAAATGAGTTACAGTATCTGCAGCACTTAGAGCAGCGTCGCCATGTAGTGAGCCCTGGTAGGACTAGTGTGTCACAACAGAAGAGGAGAGTCCTCTTCAGCACCAGTGATGGTGGAGAATGAATGAAAAGCAGCTGAGCTGTATAGATGGCAAGTGCCGTGTGAAGAGAAAAGTTTGAAACAGTGGTTCTCAAACATGACTGCTTTTAAAAATCATCAGAGGAGCTTTTCAAACATCAAATGTCCAGGGCCCACACCCAGCGATTCTTATTTAATTGGTTCGGGGTGGGGTCTGTTCAAGCAGTTACGCTGTGGCAGGCAGGGTTGAGCATCCCTGCTATAGAGCAACCTAACCCACGGGCCACGAAGTCTCCCACCCCACCCCACCCGCACCCTGCAATAAAAGGGGGTGGGGAGATTCACTCCACAAGCCCCTCTTCTCCCACTCCCCAAGGCCTGGCTGTCTCCTCAGTGTAATCCTCATCCTGCAGCCCTTAGGCATATGTGGACACTCACCCCTTGTCGGGCCTTGTGCTAGGAATACAAAAGTTACCAGACAAAATCCCTACCCCGATGGATCCCACAGCAGAGCAGGGAGATAAGCAAGAAAACAGATAATTATATGGAGAAAAATTGGAAATGACCTGAATGTCCATGAAGAGGGATCTGAACAAACTATAGTGATTTCCTTACTAGGAGATCTCTTGGGAAAAGAATGAGGTACATTTACACATACTAAATGTGGAAATTTACCAAGATATATTCTTAAGTGGAAAAAGTAAATTGCAGAATGGCATACCATTTATGTTTCATTTTTTTTGAAACACATTACTATACACACGACCCTGGGTGCATAAATGTGTATGTAACTGCAAAGAAAAAGGTCTAATGGTACACCCTTTATTTTCCATGATTAATTTTTTCAAAAAGAATGTTTTCATTTTTGTGAAATTAAAAATTAATAACATTTTTTAAGTTACAGCAGACTCTTTGGCGGGGGTGATATTCTGAGAATATTTGCATTTAGCTAAGTTAAGATGTGTATCACACTGCCTGTTAATTGTGGCAAAGCAGTTGGCCTTAACAGATACGATTTTATCTAAGTGACTCATTATTATTTAACAGAGAGAAATATCCTGAGAAATGGGACACAAGACAGTGCCAACAGAGGGAAAGCGAAGGAAAGAGAATTCTGCATAAGTGTGTTCTGGGTACTTAAGGAGAAAGGCCTGGAAGTCACACTTCCATCTCTGCAGCTTTTACATTTTTACCTGAGGCTGATCCTCCTAACGAGCTGAAAACTTGAATACCAGTTTCTAGATGTAGCCTTCTAAGGGAGATTGTATATCTTAGCTGGACCAGAATCATTTGGGAAGGGTTACTAAAATATCAATATCGGAAATCCAGACCAATTAAAATAGGATCTTTAGGAGGTACAACTGAAGGATTGGTTTTAATCTGTCCTGGGCCGAAACACATTGTTGGAAGAATCATGCGTGCATGTTCACACACATTTTCACACCATCCCAATTTAGGCAACATCATGCCTGTGAAGTACTCCAAAAATGTCATCGATTACAGATGACTCTTAAACTCTAGGGAAGTGAGACTGGAAAAGAAAAAAATACATGTATTTTTGTATCCTGTGATTCTGATATCATAACAGCATGTGTTTGGTCTATTTCAGGCTCGACTGACCAAAGAACATCGCTGGGGAAGTGCATTACTTTCTAGAAACCACTCCTTAGAAGAAGAATTTGAAAGAGCAAAAGCAGCAGTGGAGGTAACTTTTTTCAAAATTAGTTTTTTCTGTGTCACGCTTCTGAAAGTGGCATTCAAAAAAAAATCAAACTTCAGCAGGATACAAATAAAATGGGTCTTAACTTATAGACATGAAATAACCACGATTTTGACTGTCAGAAAGAGACTTGTTAACAGAGAACATTTGATTTCCCACCAAGATGATGAATAGATGTCACCTCTTATGCCAATTCTGTGACAAATTAGCAATAACTGTCTGGAGTGCTGGGTCAGAAATAACTCCAAGTCTAGTCTAGATTCCGTGGTGAACCAGTGCCATGTATTTGCTATGCCTCTGTGAGGCCAAGGTTCATGCCTGGCATTTTTCTCTCTCTGGCATCTAGCACAATGTCTGAAACAGAGAAGATCTTGCTGTCCCTGGGATATAACATACTTTCCTAGCTGGGTGGTAAAAGGGTATGGCTGAGATATCCTAGCTAATGACTAGCCCATCTCAAGCCAATTTTATTATTAAGAGTTTCCAAAACATTGTTGATAATTCAAATGAAATATTTGATTGCAACATGGATATTTAGTCTCCTAGTAAGAGAGAGACAGAAAGAGAGAAGGGCAAGGGGTGGTGGGGGGAGGGAGAAAGGAAGGAAGAGAAGTCCCCAAAAAAACCCAAACAAACAAAAAACAGCTTTTGCTGTTTTCTATCCATTTCTTTTCTGGCCAGGATCACAGAGAGTGCATCACAGATGCTGTCTCCAATACTCATCAAAGCTTTGCTAGATTGCTATTTGAGAGTGGAGCTTTTCACCAAACTCAAGTATGAACTTGTTAGAACCTCCATTTCTATTACTGATATGAAATCTTGAAAATTGAAAGCATTCTTGGAATATGGTTCATTTATGTGGTTTGTCTTCCTAGAATTTGGATGAAATGATTATACTATGGGTGGTCTTTCGGAACTCTATACTTGAAATATAATAAAATCATATTTTTGGTTTAACATTAAAAGGATTCTTCCTATTCTGGGAAAGAATTCCAGCCATAATTTCCTATCATTGCTCAGAATCCCAATAAGAGAGCACTTTTATCTCACCACAATATAATTTACCCAAATTTCTTCTTTAATTTTAACCTTTTTTAATTAAAAAAAAGAGCTAATGAATATTTAGAGCTCTTGAGCGTGATCAACTGATATATTTGGTTGAGACCAGCTGAGTTCAATCAGATTGTTCAGATGCATGGAGCCTGTAGTTCAATTTATTTTAAATGTAGGTTTTCCAAATTTAAGAGCTAATTTAAATTTATCTTTTGAACTCCTACTGTGTGTAGCACACTGAATTAGCACTAAAAAGATTATTTAGAACTATAGAATCTTGGGTCAGTAAAGGCATTAAAATTTATCTGCTCCCATTTATAATGAGAAAGATAATGAATTCATATTCAAAGACTTTTAATTAGAAAGTAACAGATCAACAAGGAAAAAATCTCTCAAGATATATATATTCAAAAAGTTATTTAATCTGATTTTGGGTAGAGACTTTAGAAGTCATCTGTCCCTACCAGACACATAAACATTTTTTTCTCTTAAAATACTTAACAGATTATTACCCCGTTTCTATTTGAACACTTCCAATTAGAGACAACTCCGTTTCAAGAAAACTCATTTCAGTCTTGGACAGTACTAATTATCAAAATGTTCTTTCTTATATTATGCAGAAATTAGCTACCAGCAACTTCCAGGTTTGCTTGGTCTTGGTTTTGCCCTCTCTGGAGCAGGGCAGAATTGGTTTGGTCCCTTCTCTATGTGATGCCCACCTCACCCCAGCAAGCAACATCTTTTCCTGGCTTCTCCTTGTCTGTCCTTGAGCTGCTACTATTCCAACTTGTCACTAATAGCTACATAACAACATACATCTCATTAACCAATGTAGACCTCAGTTTCCCCACCTCTGTGGTCCTTTCCAGCTACAAAATCCTAGGAGGCTATAAGTTACTTCAAATAGTCATTCTTTCAGCAAACTGGCTGCCTACATGTACTGACTGCTGAATAGGTACTAAAAATAAAGAAATGAGCCATCTGTAATTAGCTGTCTAACAATAGCATGGTCCAGAGGACCAATTTGGGCAAGTAAATCACTTCTTCCCTTTACTCTAGTTTCATATCATCTATAAGTTGAAGGACTTGGATTTCTAATATATAATTCTAAAACCCTATGAGATTATGACTTTGAGTGAAAAGAATGGGTAAGTACAAAATCCCCAGCAAATTGAGAATTGTAAGTAAATTTGCTTAACCAGAAGCCTGGTGCCAAAAATCTTCTGTGAGGAATGAGGGGAGATGATGCCAACCAGAAGGTGTGAACAGGTGTAGAGAGAAAAAGTGTGTAAGCGTGTGGGGGAAGGAGGAGGTAAAGGATTTACACTGATGGTACATCATGCCTCCAAAACTTTACACATATGTGGACTATTTACTTCCAGATGTTATTCCTACCCAGGGTATTATCTAAATCCACAGTAGAGGGTATAGTAATATGCATCAAAGAGTCTTCATGCCCATTGACCCAGCCACTTCTTAGAATTTATGCTAGAGAACTAATCATCAAAGTTTGCAGTATTTTATCTGTAAGATTTTTCTAAATAGTGAAAATTTGGAAAAAGCCTAAGTGTCCCATAACAGAGAGTTAACTAAATTATATAATAGCCTTATATCAAAATACTATTAACTAATAAAAATAACATTATGGAGAAATAGTTAAGATCATATAAAAATGTTTAGTGACAATTGAAGTAATAGTTTATAGTTTACAGTTTGACAATACGATCCCAACTTTGTAAAATGGTAATAGCGTAATAGCTAACATGTTGAAGAATGCACTATGAAACAGGCACTAAGTCAGGATCATTGCATGGATTATGTCACTTAATCCTCACAGCAGTCCTGTGAAGAAGGTTAGATTACTATTCCCATTTTGCAGATGAGAAATCTGAGCTTAAAGACATGGCAGGCAGTTATTTGGCCTTCGTAAGCAATTAAAATAGATTTAAAAGTGAACTACCCACACTAAGCAAGTTGCAAAGCCATGATTGTCACCCAGACTCCAGAGTCTCTATTCTGAACCACTGCACTATATGAATACTAAGAGTCTGTCTTAGTTCATTCAAGCTGCTATTACATAATAACCTTAGACGGGGTAACTTATAAACAATAGAAATGTATTGCTCACAGTTCTGCAGGCTGAAAAGTACAAGATGGAGGCACCAACAGATTCGGTGTCTGGCAAGGGACCATTCCTCATAGATAGCAACTTCGTGCTGTGTCCTCGCATGGCAGAAGGGCGAAAGAGGCTAACGCACTCCCTCAGACCTCTTTAATATGGGCCCTAATCCCATTCGTGAGAGCTCCGTCCTCATGACCTGATCACCTCCCAAGGCCCCACCTTGTAATACTATTAATATCACCTTGGTGGGGTTAGGTTTCAACATATGAATTTGTGGGAGACACATATTCAGACCATTGCAGAGTCTGTGCCCAAATATTAACAGTAGTTATTCTTGGGTGGCTGGATTTGGAGAGATTTTTTTTTTCTTCTGTTGGCTTATCTGTATTTTCCAAATGTTCTTTCATAAAGAACATGTATTATGTATTATGTTGGTAATCAAGGGAAAAGTTGCAAGTTATAGACACTATGGTGACATATAAGATTCTTAAAAGAGCTGTTAGTGTCTTATTCTTCATTCCAAGACAAGTAAAGAATGGCACTGCGGATTGCCTTCCTCAGAGGCAGTTCTAAATACTAGTAAGATCAGATGAAAACCATGCCTGGAGCACGTCGAATTTTTCCAAAATCTCCACCTTATGTGTCATCTATTCCAATGTTCCTTCTACTTGACATTCTATTCCATTTTTCTGTTATCAGTTTGCCTCACAATTTGGCACCCGATCCCCTCTCCACTCCTTCTCCTGCTCCCCGGTCCCTTGCGGAGTTCCAGAGGTGCTGCCTTTCTTTTGGTTCCTCTCCCGCACCAAGTTCCTCGCCCACTGTCCCCACCTTTTCCTCCCTGCATGGGGAGCACTCTTCCTCCAGATCCCCAGGTGACATGTTGCTTCTTGTCATTCGAGTTTTAGCTGGAGTGTCCACGCCTCAAAAAATTGCTATCACATCACTAGGGCTCTGTCATTTATCCATATTTATAATGGGTCCTTTCTTGCTGTTTTTATTTATTTGCCTTGCTTGTTTTATTAAATGCAACCTCCATGAAAAGGAACCTTATCTCTCTTATTTATCACTGTACCCCAATGTCTAGAACAGTGTCTGGTACCCAGTACATACTCATTAATTCATTTTTTGAATGAATGGATGGGGGGATGATTGTTAATCACTTAATATGGGTAACACTTCTTTCCTTCTATGTATTGTTGTACATAAAGTGCCATTTGACTTTCTAATATAAGAGTATCTTCATTTCATAGTTGACATAAACAAATAATTCTGTCTGTGGCATACGGATTTCTGTCTGGAACTGTGCTGTAGCTGTCTCGGTCTCAGTGTCAGTCAGTGAGACAAAGTTATAAGAATGCAGGTAGCTCTAAGCAATCTTGCCATGAAGTAACATTGTATTTTATATGGTATGAACTCATTTTTGCTTATCCTAAGCAATACCTGACAATGTTCAAGTTGCCCAATTCTTGAGCTGAAATACCCTAAAATACAATATCGGTTACTGGAGAAAAGACAGCTAAAGCCACGTGCACATTTATAGTAAATGACCTGGGAACCTGTCTTTGTGCAAAGGCTGACATTGCTCAAGCTCACGCTGAACTGATAGCTCTAGCAAAGCCTTGCATGGGTGGGGCTTTTTCCTCCATATCTTACATTTTATTGAAAAATCACCACAAATTTATCTCTGCCTAACATATTGTAATTTTAGGACAAAGAGATGGATACTCCTATTCTGAACTTTAAAAAAAAAATGCATCTTCCCTGAACAAAAGGGAAAGGAGCTTCCTCATAGATTTTCCTCCTAGCCAGCAGCCTGACTGCACTGTCAGCTACAACGTGTCCCTAGGAAGAATGCACAGGGAGGCACAGAAGGGAGAAGCTGGGAAGGAGCTCCCAGAGCTCAGCAAGGCCCAAAGCTGCCCCCCAGGAACGCAGATCCCTAGAGAGAACTGTGCTGCATCTGCAGAAGAGAGAAGGTGACATGGGAAGTCAGCACACCTGCAATCACAAAGCAAAAATGCCTCCTTCATCACCATTAGCAGGGAGGGAAAGAAAGCTAGCCAGCATCTGGTTTTGTGTTTAGCTAATGCCTAAGTGCCTCAATCTTTAGAATAAATTTAATTTAGCAACAAATTCATCAGACATGTTTAAGCTCCTTCTATGGACCAGGCACTGTGCTGGGTGCCAGCAATAGAAAATTGAATAAGCACATCTCTGTCCTTGAAGAGTAATTAAGGTGAAGAGTCACAGATATATTCAGACCAGGCAATCACTCAGGTATAGCTCATCGCATGGTATAGTCACTATGGATTTCATGTCCGTCTTCCCCACCAGACTGTGACCTCTTATGGGTGGGACTGTGTCTCATCTTTCTTCATGTTGCCAGCACCTATCAGAGAGTCTGGTGCAAATTTTTTTTGGATAAATAAATGAACAAATTAACAGTTTATTATTCCACTCTATTTCATCTAAGCATTCTTTCTCTAATGGGTGCTTAAGATATGTAACAAACTTACTGACTAACAGAGGATGAACTTTTTGCCCCTAGAATCAAAGTCATGTTGCACTTAGCTCCAATATTATTATAATGCTTGCTTTATGCATTTTAAGCAGTGTTTTCACAGCTCCACTTTTACCCTAGGGAGGTATTCTTATAAGCAAATTTTTAAAAGGAACAAGGAATTATGTAAATGAGGGAAAATGAGGACGTATGGACAAAGGAAAGTGCAGTCCAGTCAGAAGCAAGAAGACAAAGCATAGCTCTAAATCTTTTTGGCTAATTGGTTGACACTATTAAATTTTAATAAGATCCTTAAATTCTAGAGCTCTGAACTCTTCCTGTCCACCAGTTCTCTTCCCTTTGAGCTTCCCTTGGGGTGTTACTTATGGTAGTTCAAAATGTCCACAAAGTCCATGACACTCCCTTCAAAATATAAGAGCTCAATTTCCTTCTTCTTGAGCATGGGCTGGACTTAGTGACTCACTGGAATAAAGTGGAAGTCACAGTGTGTGACTTTGAAGATTAGGCCATAAAAGATGCTATGTCCTCCTCTCTGCTCTCTCGCTCCTCGCTCGGGGGAAAACCAGTTGCCATGTCATGCAGACCCTTAGCGGCCCACGTGGGGAGGAGCCCAGGACTTTTGCTAACAGCCAGGGAGGAACTGAGGCCTCCTGTCCATGCCAGGCGAGTGAGCCCTGTCCTGTGAGTAGATTCTCCAGACCCCTTGGAGACTTGGGACGACTGCAGCCCCAGCCAGCAGCTTAATTCCAACCTCATGAGTCAGAGCCGTCCAGCTAAGGTACTCCTAAATCCCTGACCCTCAGAAACTGTGTGAGATAGTAAATGTTGTTTGAGGGTGCTGAGTGCTGGGTGATTTGTTAAGCAGCAAGAGATAACCACTGCATTGCTCTACTCCTCACAGCCTCCAGCCTCCTCCCACTCCACCGCTCTCTTCACCATCTCCATCCCTAACACATTTCAATATTGCAAAAATGGGAAGATTACCCTTGCAGCACAGAAACAATGTGTTCCTTCATTCTAGACTGGAATTTTTCAAACTATTCCCCCACTTCTAACTGGTCCTTAGCTCATCCTCTCTGATCCCCAAGGGAGAATGACAGTCCATGTTTGTGACAGTCCACGTTTCTTAGGGGACATTCGTCCCTTCACCAAGGATTTGGTTGGGGACTTGCCTTTTCTTCTGCGCAGCTCCTAGACCTGACGTCTCTTGATAACTGTCTTCAGTGAAAGCAACTTTCTGACTTCCCATTTCTATGTCCTATTGCAAAGGACACAGCCCTCAAGATAACTTCTCTTCAGAATTCAGACTAACTTTGCCTCCAGCAGCATTTTATGAAAAATCACAGCAAATTGGTAATGACTATTATGTGAAAATGGGCCGTGAAAGAGTGTAATGCTACGAGGTAATTCCTTGTTATAGAAATACAGGTAACTGCTACGGTCTGAATGTTTGTGTCCCTCCAAAATCCATGGGTTGAAACCTAATCCCCAATGGGATGGCATTAAGAGATGAGGCATTTGGGAGGTGACTAGGTCATGAGGGTGGAGCCCTCATGAATGGGACTGGTGCCTTTATAAAAGAGATCGTGGGGAGCTCCCTCACCCCGTCCACCACATGGGGATGCAGCAAGAAGGCACTGTTGGTGGGGAACAGGCCCTCACCAGGCCACCAAATCTGCCAGGTTTGATCTTGGACTTCTTAGCTTTCAGAACCGTAAGAGATAAATGTTTTTATGTTTGTAAGCCATCCAGTTTATGGTATTTTTGTTATAGCAGCCTGAACAGGCTAAAATAGGGACTTTAAAAAAAAATTCTCTTTAACAAGGAAATGCCATATTCAAAACAACACAACAGTTAAACCCAGCTCCAGTGACATAAACTCATTAAAAGTGCTTTCCATATAGAAATTTTGTTTTTACTTGAAGCTTTTCCCAGTGTATATACTATATAACTGACAGGCACCTCGGAAATAGTAAATGAGTGGACAAAATCGGGGACTATTCTTCAGCTGCTTTTATTAACATAGGATTGTATAAGAAACTGCCGACTTGGGCGCCCCCCTACCAAGAAGGTTATCTGTCTCCGGCACCCGTCCTATTTCCTTTTGCTTTCTGTGACAGTATTACCTCTTTGAAGCAGGTGGAAGGGATTAATGGATTAGACACTACTTAAATCATTCTGACTTAGATTCAATATCCAGAAAAGAGAAAATCTTCTGATAATATATGAAAATGTTCCTTGGGCACTATTAGGGGAAACTTGATGTTAGTGTTTAAGATACAGATTTCTTGTATCTTAGCTTAGCTTGTCAACATGCTTCCCATGTCAAAAGCAGATAGATCACATGAAGATTAGATCTGTTGTGAGTTCATTGGGAAACTGGCAAAAGTTCCTTTATTCTACATTGATTAGATTTACTTCTGTTTTAAACAGATGAGATTTGATTTCTAAAAACAATATGAAGCATGGATAAGAATGATTGTAAAGTGGCTTGTGGTGAACCCTCAGAGGGGATATGGATGAAAGTATAAAGTAAGGTAATCTTGGATAAATTTATGAATAAGTGGTCAATTAAAAAGAAAGGAGATATTTAGAGTCCACCTCTAATTTTTTAAGGTCAGAGTTATGGGCAGTTGCCATATTTTTTCACTATCCTCTAATATTCACTGTGGAAATCCTAAAGTAATAAAATCTTTAACTTGACCCATTATAACAAAACCTCAGTTATCTACAAATCATTGTTCCAGATGGTTAGATTTATAGACTAGCTCCAGACCAAAAAGTAGTTTGGAAAATTCCCTGAACTTTGAATTTGAGAAATCCAGGATGTGCATTCTGGACACGATCTCATCCACAAATACTTATTGAGCAAATAAATGGAGAAGAAGGTGAACATGAAAAGATGTAAACTCTATCTGAGCCAGCCTTGAGCAGTTACAGACTATTTCGTGCTGTTGCTTGTCCATTGGAGGGACCAGGACAATAATGTGCACTCCCTCCTCTTCAAAGAGATTCTCCAAAGAACAATGAGACTGTGGGTTGAAAGTAGTTTGAACCATTTGTTGGAGGGCTCTGTGCCCAGGAATCACATGTTAAACTTATATGAAAAAAGTAAAGTAGTGTAATAACGTATGGGGGAAAAGTCTCAAACTGGACACAGATCCTGGTTCTAATGTTGACAATATGGCATTTGGGCCTCGGCTTTCTCATTGATAAAATGAGTGGTTTGATTTAAATTGGGTTTCATATATTTGTTCTATGAGAGGTGGAAAATGGTGAACATTTTATTTTAATAATTGTACATTTATTTTCATGTATATTAAGAAATAGAACTAGCACTTCAAATTGGTGATTTCACAGAGGTAATTTAGACAAAGCTAGGGTAGATTTTGCCTACTGAAGTAAAAGAACTATATTAATTACAAAATATATTAAATAAATAGAAATAAAATACAGAAATGACAAAAGTAAAGTTAGGATCAAGTAACTCAAGTTTAGGAAACCAGTATTGATGATTTTTGAGGTTCAGTTAGTTAGAATAACTCTAATAGCTATAAAAAATTCCCAAAAATGCAATTGCTGAAACAAAATAGTTTCTATATTTTGCACAACAGTAAAAGTCCCAGACTAGCAAGCAGATCTACTTCGTGCCATCATGCAGGGTCCCATGTTCCTTGCAACTTGTTTGTCCTCCATCCTAGGATGTTACCTTCATCTGCATGGTCAATTCTTTCTCCGTTCCCTGCCAAGGAAAAGAGAGCTTGGGGAGGCAGGCCCACTTTCCTAAAAGCTCTGACCAAACAGGTCTCATTTCCTCACGTACCACTGACAGATGCTTAGTTCATCACACCAACCACCACGACCATCACCACCCACCCTGGCCCCAAACCGCAAGGGAGGCTAAGAAATGGCCACAGTGCTATCACCACAGAAGAAAGGAGAGAGTGTGTTTTGATTGACTGGCAGTGAGCAGTCTCTGCCACAGGTAGCTTCCAGCTCTGATATTCTAAGTAAAACATTGGTTGTAGTAATATTAGATTCTCTCTCTCTCTTTGTTTCTCTATCATATGCACACTATTTTTTACTTATAGAAGCAGTTGTTATTAAAATTGTTTCTTTCTATTGGAAGATTAATATAATTCTATTTCTATGAAATGCTCAGAATTACGGCTTTTAATTATCAATGCTGCACTATATAAATCAATCATCAATATTTTATAACACTTCCTGTAATGTTGAATATTATTATCCCCAGTTGATTGAGAAGAAACAATAAGATCTTCAGGTTAAGTACATTATTTTTGCCACATAGTGAAGTCAGGGGTTAAAATAATTCTAGTTTTTACCTCTTATTCAAGTCAGTAGAGCTATCTGCACATTCTGGTTTTTACAAAAACACTTTTTATAAAGTAAAATCAAAATACTGACTTACGAGAGACATCTCTCTTCTGACTACAAACACTAAAGCTGCTCATTGGTTTAATAAGCAGAACACACAGGGTTCAATGGAGAGTTGATAAACTCCCTGAAGGCAAAGAGGCATCTTTAATTTCTTCTATTCATTTGACTAGGGCATATGACATACCATACAATGCTGGGACATAGTCGTTGCTCAATAAATAAATATTCCTTATTAATTAAGAAAGTGGTCCTTTTCCATGATGGTAGCCACTTCTACCTCTTCCTCCCAAATGATCAATCATCAGTCTTAGATCTCATATCAGTCAGGGCTCTCCAGAGAAACAGAACCAATGGGTTATGTATACATACATATACATGTGTGTGCCTATTTATGTATATATATATGTACATTTTTTCAGAGAGAGAGAGAGAAGTAGATACATATACATACATATATATATATATATGCACACACACATATATATATAAAGAGATTTATTATGAGGAATTGGCTTATGCAGTTATGGAGGTAAGATGACCCAAAATCTGCTGTCTGTAAGCTAGAGACCCAGGAAAGTTTGTGCATAGTTCCAGTCTGAGTCCAAAGGCCTGAGAACCAGGAGAGCTGATGGTGTAAGACCCAGCCAAAGGGCAGAAGAAGACCAGTATCTAAGCTCAAGCCATCAGGCGGAGAGAGCAAATTCTCCCTTTCTATGTCCTTTCGTTCTACTGGGGCCCTCAGCAGGTTGGATGATGCCCTCCCATATTGGGAAGGACAATCTGTTATACTCAGTCTATTGATTCAAATGCTAATCTTATCCAGAAATACCCTCAGACACATCCAGAAATCACGTTTAACCAAACATCTCAGCACCCTATGGCCCAATCAAGTTAACACATAAAATTAACCATCACAGCTGGGAAGGGTTGTCGTGGATAATAAACAGAGGTTGGTTAATGGGTACAAAAATACAGTTAGATAGAAGGAATAAGGTCTAGTGTTTCACAGTACAGTAAGATGACTATAGTTAACAATGATTTATTGTATATTTCAAAATAGCTAGAAGAGAAGATTTGAAATGTTCCCAACACAAAGAAATATTAAATGTTTGAGGTGATGGATATCCTAATTATCCTTATTTGGTTATTATACATCGTATGCCTGTATCAAAACATCACATATACCCCATAAATACATACAATTATTATGTATCAATAAAAAAAATTACCATCTCGGATCTTAATGACATTCCGAGAGGTCCCTAGTCTTTTCTGAAACCTCTGGTACTGTCCTGTGATATGTCACAGGCCGTGCTAGAGTCTGGGTCTCATGCCAGGGATTCATAAGGCCCACCTTGTCATGGTGGAGAAGGGGCTGAAATTTAGAGATGTTAAGGGATTTGCAAACAAGCACATGCTGCTATTTACTGACAGGCAGAGCTAGAAACCACATTTGCACTTTTCTTTAGAGCTATTGATAGAAGAAAGAAATTCTGAATTCAGATAGTAAACAATACTAGAAATTACTCGAACTGGGAATTTGGAAAGAAATGTATTTTTCTTTTCCTATATCAGATTTCTTTTATTAATATGTTTTAATTTATATTAAAACTACTTGGTATCCTTTAAAACATTCATCAACCAATGAGAAGGACAGCTACTTTTAATGGACTGAGAGGGTTGGAGGCATGAAAAGAGACCAGAGGAGTATTAAAACATACTCATAAGTTATTAATACCATACATGAGCCATATGCAAATAATTGGAGACAAATTTAGTCTCCTACAAAAAGCTGAGTTGCGTGGTGAAATCTGAGAATAAAAGGTTTATAGGGATATCCTATCTTCGTTACCTTGTATCAAAAGAGTAAAAAATGAATAAATAAATAACCTTAAATCAAGCCCCAAAATCAGAATATATGATTATTAGACACCAGTTTCTTCCTACATCAAAAAGCTTGGGTAGTCATAGAAAAGAGATGAATGGCTGAATATTCTATTTCTGTGTTCTTCACATCTCTGGAGTGACTATGCAGATATACACAGGATTGGTTATATGATGTAATTACAGAAGGGAAGTAGATAGATCACGCTATCCTTAAACCTAAATGTGAAAAAAAGGTTTCATTTTCACAGAATAAGTAAAACTAGTCTGAGTACATTTCCCTCAGTTAAACCCAGGTGTGTTTCTGGAATGGTAGTAGTGTTTATTAAAGACATTTATATAGCTTCCAGAGTGAATAAAAAACATACTTGAGAAAGATATATTTAAAGTTTACCACTTCCTTGACTATGATTTATGTGGTCTTATAAAGACAGTCTTTCTTTCCTTAATGAGCTGTTTTTTCATACTACATCATTTGTTCTCTACCTATCATGAACAACACTGAATTGTGAGAATCAGAATTAAAAATCACCTCATAAATTAGATTGTAGTTTTATTTATTTTTTATTTTTTTTATTTTTTTTTTGAGACAGAGTCTCACTTTGTTGCCCTGGCTAGAGTGAGTGCTGTGGCGTCAGCCTAGCTCACAGCAACCTCACACTCCTGGGCTCAAGCAATCCTGCTGCCTCAGCCTCCCCAGTAGCTGGGACTACAGGCATGCGCCACCATGCCCGGCTAATTTTTTCTATATATTTTTAGCTGTCCAATTAATTTCTTTCTATTTTTAGTAGAGACGGGGTCTCGCTGTTGCTCAGGCTGGTCTAGAATTCCTGAGCTCAAACAATCCTCCCGCCTCGGCCTCCCAGAACGCTAGGATTACAGGCATGAGCCACCGCGCCCGGCCTAGATTGTAGTTTTAACTAGCCAGGTGGCAATAATACAATATAATCTTCAAAATTAGAATTATTTCTTTAATTAGTGAAGTTTGATTTTATGGATCCACCAAGTCACAGTGATGATTTGCATCAAATAAAAAAGACATAACTCCATTCAAAATATATTTTGGGGCCAGGTGCGGTGGCTAACGCCTGTAATCCTAGCACTCTGGGAGGCCGAGGCGGGTGGTTTGCTCAAGATCAGGAGTTCAAGACCAGCCTGAGCAAGAGCAAGACCCTGTCTCTACTAAAAAATAGAAAGAAATGATCTGGACAACTAAAAATATATATATATAAATTAGCCGGGCATGGTGGCACATGCCTGTAGTCCCAGCTACTTGGGAGGCTGAGGCAGAAGGATCGCTTGAGCCCAGGAGTTTGAGGTTGCTGTGAGCTAGGCTGACACCATGGCACTCTAGCCCAGGCAACAAAGCAAGACTCTGTCTCAAAAAATATATACATATATATTTTGGGAGACTGAGCCAGGAGAATTGCTTGAGCCCAGAAGTTGGAGGTCGCAGTAAGTTGTGATCACTCCACTGCACTTCAGCCTGGGCAATGGAGCAAGACTCTACCTCAAAAACATAAAAAAATAAAAAATAATATATTTTCATCCTTCAGATTGCCTGGGATGGGTAGGGAAACACACACACACACACACACACACACACACACACACACACACCCCTTCAAATCTACACAGACCACTGTAAAGTTAGAGTTCCTGCCTTGTTCAAATAAGGACCCAGAGCATAACAGAAGTGAGGTGATCACATGAGCAGAAGCAGATACAGCTCCTAGGCCTAGCTTCCTCTAGCTCCAGGGTCCTTCATATGGGTGTGCACCTGTTGGTGACAGTAACTCCACAGCATAGGTCTTTTATATTTGGGCTCTGCCTTATTACTCAGGAAGAACTTAATGTCGTCCATCCTGAACCCTTGCAATTCTCAGGCTAAATGCAGGTGTCAGGAAAGATGGGGCCTCAAGCTGTGTGTCCATGGCGAGAGTGGGAAGCAGGGTGGACATGTGGCTCAGTATCCCAGAAAGTTAATGCCATTCTGAGAGGGTTGATATTAACTTTTACAAAAATTAAAAAATACTTAAAGACTTTGAGAAAAGAGTAGAAGGAAATTCAAGGTATCAACAACTTGTCTCTGGATGATGAGATTAAGGAATTATTATTTTTCATTGGCAATTTCAATAGTTTTTAAAATTATCTACAATGATAATGTATTAATTTTATAAAATAATGTTGTTTGTTTTTCTTAAAACATGCCCTGCATATTAGATCAGGGTCAGGAGACTTAAGTTCTAGTTCTCTTCCACGGCTCGCAGCCCAGCAGTCTTAAAAAAGTCCCTTTCCCTCTCTGGGCCTCAGTTTCTTCATCTATAGCATGAGACCATTAGATTACATCGCGGTACCCTAACTGGCTGCCATTGGAACTACCTGGTGAGCTTCCAAAAGCCCTGTTGCTTCTGTCCCACCCCCAGAGACGGTAATTTAATTGGTCCTGGTTGTGCCTGAGCTTTGGAATTTTGAAAAGATCTCCAGATAATTAGATGTGCAGACAAGTCGGGAATCTCTGGATTCGATGATTTCTGTGGCTGTCTTCTACTCTGATAGTCTGTGAGTCTGATTCTTCACTTTTGCCTAGAGCCATCCCTGAGTACCAGTTCTTTTTTTAGCAATTGCTAAGAAAGAATATTCTAAAACTTTCCTAGGTAACCCATTTCAATGTCTTGCATTCATTTCAATCAGAATATATTTTCTTTACATCTAATCTAAATTCCTGCAGCAGCAATTTAGGCCTTGATGGGAAACGAGAACATCTACTGTGATTGGATTTGGTGTTGAATTCCTTGCATGAACTTACATCACCAGCTTCAGTCGTTTTTCACTCCTAACTAAATTCTCGCATTATTGAATCTTTACCTAACAAGTCCCTTTCCAATGTTCAGGAGTGAGGGGGGAAATGTGAGGTCTCTCACTGCTGTGTTGCCCAGAATGTGGCTTCCAGTTCCTGCCAGAATCATTCCCAGACCCATGCCCTGTGAAGTTCTTAGGGACAACATTTTCAATCCTTTAATTTTTGTTGTTATTGTTGCTTTCCTTAGCCTTCTTCTCAGATTTTTCTCTATCACTTTTCAGTGGTTTTCTTTCCTTTTTTAGTATATTTATTGACGTTAACAGATCTCAACAAAGCTAATAACAAGGGACATGTCACAAGATGTGTTCTGGGTAGATGCTCAAGGTTCAATAAAATGACTGAAAATACTGGTCCATTTATACAATAATCCTTTCCCATGCTGAAAAATATGGTTTGATGCTCTTTACAATTGTACCAAGATTCAGGAAGAATGAATGACATGAACATAGCCCTCTTTTTTATTTTTGTTAAATAGGTTCCTGTTTTAGCTCTTAACACTAACTCCAAGGCTAAATTTGTTCTTTGTGTATTTATGACCATTGGATGTGAGCTCATCTGATGCCCTGCTATGTCCATTCATTTGCAAATGAAAGTAGAAACAGGTACCTGTCCTGATTACAGAACTCAGAGGACAGGACCCTGACTCAATCTGACTGCGTGGAAGGAGGTGGTTCCACATCACATCTGTGTCATACCTGCGCGTTAGCAGCAGCAGGCAAGACACGGCACCTTTGAAAAGTTGATGGTGCGTGTGTCATATTGCCCCATTGTTAAAAATGAGATGGATTTAGCAGCATTGTGATCCAGTAAAATTATTCCAGTTCATTGGACTTCTTCATGATTTTTACAGGATCTTTGGAGTATTTTCAAAAGAACAGGAACATTTTACATAAACCCACTAAACTATGCCGACTGCCAAGGATCATTTACAACATGACCTGAACCATGTTGTACACTATTTATCTCTAAACTGTGGTGGTAGTGACATGGTTACATTTATAAAGTCCTGTTAAAGGAAGTTTCTCTTGTATAAAATATGTGTATGATATGCACAGAAAACATCTTCTGTTTCAGTAAAATACACACAAATTAGGAAGCTCTGAACATATTATACCACCTTGTTCTGGGTTTGGTAAACTAGCCAGAAACCTGCTCATAGAATTTGGGGTATTACATATGCAAGAGAGAACAACTTCAAGTAGTTTAAGAGGTTAAATTAACCTTCCCAAATTTAATCGTGCATTCATTTATTTATTTAAATAGCATTATGCTTGTTAAGTGACTATTATTTGTCAGACCCTAAGTTAGGCATGAGAAAGATTGAAAAGAGAGATACCATTCCTACCCTCAGCTTCCTCAGAATCTGGGAGAAGATAAAGATAATTAAGACTCCTAATACAACATATTAAGTACTATAACACAAGCATGCTCCTGGTCTTCCGAGAGCATGTAGGAGGGGATTCATCTGGCCTGGCAGAGACAGAGAAGGTTTCCCATAGGAGCTGATACTTGAAGGAAGAGCAGGCATCGCACACATTTGGAAGACGGAGTGGGAGAAGAATGGAGAGAAGGCATTGGAAGCAGAAGGAAGAACACAGGCAAATGCACAGAGGCACAGATGAGTGTGTGGTTGGAATGCAGGGTGGAGATGAAGGAGTGGTGGGAGATGAGATGAAGAGGCAGGCAGGGAAAGCAGAAGCTGACCACTCATGCTTTCCTTCAGCAGATCAAGATGGATGGAGCATGGACCCTGTGACAAGCAATGGGTTGTGTTAGATCCTGGTTTTCCTCCTGCCTCACTGGCCATTCCTTCCCAGCCCCCTTTTCTGGTTCCACTTACATCTATCCCCCTTTTCCATCTACATTTTCTCCTTAGCCGTCTCTTTCAATCCCAAGGATTTAAATACCACCTATATCCTGATGGCCTTTAGTCTGATTTTTCAACCTTGACCTCTCCCCAGAGATCCCAAATTGAGTATCTAATTGACAACTGATACTGCCATTTGGGTGTCTAATATCCATTGTGTACCATTGTTTCCATTGTTTCCCACCCCAAGCCTGCCCCTACCCCAGTTTAGTGCTAGCACCACAGTCTGCTCACACCGAAATCCTGGATGCCACCCGGCCTTTCCCCGCAGCCTCCCAGCAGGAGGTCCTGTTGGAAAGACCTCTGGACTAATGGAACCCAAGCACGTCTGTCACCTCCCGCTCAAACACTCCTCCGCACCAGCTGCATCTCTGGCCTGAACCACTACCACAGCCTCCTACCTTGACTCCCAGCTTCCAGTCTTGCTCCCCTACTGTCTGCTCTTACCACAGCACTCCTAGTTCTCTTCTCAAAGGGCACTAGAGATCCTATTACTTCCCTGCTTAAAATCTGCCAATAATTTTCCAACACAAAAAAATAAGATCCCAAGTCCTTACTTATGGCCCATGGGACCTGATCTGGCCCCTGTTGTTGCCTCTTGTCCCTCCTCCCTACCCCACAGGACCCTCCAGACACTGACCTTTCTACTCCTTCATCTCTCCAGGCTCATTCTCAACTCTGTATTCTCTGCCTGGAATGCTTTCACCCGGGTTATCTAAGTCTCAGCTCAAATGTCACCTCCTTTGTGAGGTCGCCTTTGATCACCTTTTCTAAATGAAACCTTCCATAATTATTCTAACAATTATTTCTTTACAGTGATAATAACTATCTGAAATTATATTATTCATTTATTTATTTACTTCTTATTAGTATATCCTTCCTCTAGACTGGAAATTCCCTAAGAGCAGGGAGGTTTGTCTTGTTTACCACTGTAGCTGAGCTCCCTAGAGTGATGCATAGATATATAATCACGAACTGTGCTCAGTGCAAAAGAAGGAAAAGTACAGAAGTTATGTAAGTTTATATGGTCTTGACAAGTGAAATTCAACCTTCTGCAACTGTACCCAGAGAATCCTATTTCTTTTTCTCAGCATAAGACGTAGGTACAATAGCTATATCTAGATAAATTTAATAGTCTAGTACTCAACTGGACATTTATGTCTTATTTTCTTTGGGAAAACTTGACCAAGCAGCAATGGTTATTATTTTGGGATCTAACAGTTAAGTTTGCAAAAGCCTGACTGAGAAATGTGTCTCACTGATCATTAACTTAATTTTTAGCTAAAGAGGACAACTGGTATTGTTCATCATCATTTGAAAAATATGATGCTGAATTATAGTATATTCAAAGAAAAACAGTATAAAGGCCTAGAAACAATTGTCTTTACTCAAAAACCTTTAATTTATGTCAATTACTTTTTAATCTATACCTGATTTTGTAAACAAATTGGAATAATCTTCTCGGAACTGAATTTTTCCTGAATCTCTTTATTTAGAGTCAAATCCTTATGTTTCCTTACCTCAAGGCCAAAGAGAAAGGAAAATCAATAACATTGCATCATAATAATCACGTTCCAGAGTGTATCCACACCTCTTTCTACCAAAAAGAGTAGATTTCCCTTCTCAGATGAGAAAGCCTCTTCCTTTATGAGAGTTTAGATTTGCTGATTAGTTTAGTTTAGCTGATTAGTTTAGAGGCTCTGGTCTCCATAACAACCAATACACTTAGCCCATGTTAGAAACTTTTTCTCCTTAAAAGCTTGTCATTAGAGAGCAAAGCTACCTCAGAACACTGAGGGGAAAAATAATACTTAAAAAAAACTTGTAAATTGTTTCCTTCTTAGGTGAAAAGAATTGATATATTGGCTAAATTACTTCATTTTTCAATCCCTTATTTTGAGATATCTTTATTTGCTGTTATTCTGCCATCCTGTAAAAGTAACAAGCATCTATTATTTGTCAAGCTTGCGCTAAGTTTTGCATATACATTTGCTATCTCACATACTCCTCAAAATAGTTCTGACGGTTATTGGTAGTAATCCATTTACAGATGAAGCAATTACCCAAAAGTACACAATAATACATAAGAAAGTATCAACAGTCAAGATTCAAACCTAAGCCTTGCAGCAACAGGGACAATAATTTTCTGTATATAATAATATTGCCTTTCCCAGAGATTTCAAGTAAATTTCCAAAGTCTAATAACAGACGTGCAGTTACTACACTCTAAATCTTTTAATTCTCAGTGAAATTAACACAACTTATCAAAAGGAAATGAATTTTTGGTTTCAAGAAAAGTGACTGTTAACACTCCTTTGAGAAAAGCTATAGTAAAGCTCACCATTACTCTTTAATACTCTTGAAGTTGGATGTATGTGTTTTGAGGACATATCGGTATATAGAGGCAGCTCTGGTACTTCTGAGTTAAATGCAACTTAAAGGAAATGTAGTTTTCTGAAATCTGAATTTTATGATCTCTATGACTTTAACCTGTGTTTAATTCCCCTGTCTCAAATTATTATTGAAATAAAGAAACAAAACACAGATGAAAAAAGTCTTTATTAGTACTAGACAATAAGAATGAATGCTCCTAAAAGAGCCAAAAACTTTTAAGAATTTCTAAAACATTCTAAGATTATTCTTAAAAGAAAAGATACATAATATCTTTATTGGCCAAGTGTGGTGGCTCACACCTGTAATCCTAGCACTTTCGGAGGCTGAGTCAGGAGGATCGCTCGAGGTCAGAAGTTCCAGATCAGCCTGAGCAAGAGCAAGACCCTGCCTCTACTAAAAATAGAAAAATTAGCCTGGTGTGGTGGCACATACCTATAGTCCCAGCTACTTGGGAGGCTGAGGCAGGAGGATCACATGAGCCCAGGAATTTGAGGTTACAGTGAGCTATGACAATGCCACTGCATGCACTATAGCCAGGGCAACAGAGAGATACTCTGTCCCCCCACCCCCCAAAAAACTTTATTTATTAACAATCTAGATCTAAAAACTTGATTTGTAAGCAAATACTGGAAGGCCAAAGTAGATGTTCTGTGGATGACTGCATGCAAACATTTAAAACTTCTGAGGGAATGCAGCTTATCCAGGAGACTTCTATTATGGCTATCAGGAGGATAACACCAAGATTTTGTAATATGCTCCTTAGCCAGGGTCCCCATGAACCAAACCAACCAAAATTAAACAATCAAAGAATGAATCAGATGAGTCTACCTGTTTTAACCAAGTAGCCTGTTTGTTCATTGTCGCAGCTGAATCTCTGCAATACCCAATGTATTTATCCATGTGCAACAAAAAGTGTCAGCAACTGCACAGATTCCTGCCTGTTCAGCTAGGAAGCAGCAATTCTATTGTCTAGCATCCCGTGACTGGATTAAATTAAAACCGATAGTCAGAACAAGTATGTCTAGAAGTCTAACTCCATAAAAGGGACCACTTGTACAATTTGAACAAACAGCTACTTTAGGGATGTTGCTAAAGTTAGCCACTGGCTGGACTAAAGGGTCTCTTAGGTCACGTAAAGATGTAGATTGGGCACGACAGATCCAACACTTCAAGTTACTTGCAGAAGCTACTGATAGTGGAATTCTAATTACAGCATTATCCTGCCAAGCCAAACAGATAGGCATAGCGAAGAAAAATTAAGAGGGATGAGAGTCTCATTATCATGGGGTGTCTTGTTCTGACGTCTTAGGGAAAGCTGTCACAGCATGAACAGAACTTCTCATTCCGGTTTGCAGTTTGAATGTCTCAGTTAAGCATCCGGTGGGTTGGTGAACTCAGTGTGGCCCACATATCAGGCATGAGACTCAATCCTTGAAATTTACATTGAGTTGTTCAACTTCAGGAAGAGAACAATCCTTTTCCTTAGTTGAAGAGTTGTAACTAGATAATTAGAGGAAACTAGAATTCAGGATCCAGTCTAGTCTACAGGTAGATAATAAAAACTCAAAACCAATGAACAAGGCTACACTCTAATAACAAGTGTACTATAGTTTTTTCCTGAAACATAATTTTTTTCTTTGCAGTCATCCCAAAGATAATCAAAGTGTTTGTAAATTTGTTTGCAAAATAAGTTTAGACTCATCATACTTGGCCTGATTATTTATGTAAGTGCAGCAAGAATAGTGATTGATAACATAGGGTCCTTTTAAGTTTGCTTTGCTGGAATTTTTGCTAAGAAATCTCAGATGGGACTTTTAAAAACCTCTCAAAGCTAGGAAGCCAAATCAAGGTAGACTTTAGACTTCCCCTATAGAATCATTCTATGTACCTTCTCAAATGTGAACTCCCAGTCAAAGTCTTGATAATATATCCAATATTTCCAATTGTATCCTGCTATAAAGAGACTACTCTTATTTAATTTATGCAAGTAACTATTTAATACAAAATAAGAATACTCACAAATAGTTTCCAAATTCAGGGAGGATGAGGCAGGGAGAAAAAGTAAATGTTTCAGCTTTTGTTCACAAAAGTATATACTTTACCAAATTGCTATAAGTTATAGATAGCTTTAAACAAAAAGGTCTTGTTAAATTTGGAAAATGAAACATATGAAGAATCATCTTATTTAATTTCAAATAAAAAGTCATAAAAAACATTATCCCTATCAGTTCATTGAATCCTATATAATTAATTCTTCTTTTGCTTGCTCTTGATTAACAGTTTTATAAAGCCATCAGTTTCTTCATTATATTTCTGGGAATTCTTACATAGTCCAATGACATGATCTTAGAGTTATCAATAATTTATATTCAAGAGTTGTCAAAGTCCTTTCCATGAATCTCCTTGAAGAATAAGCAACTTTGAACTATAGCTGATTACAGATGCTTTTAGAGAAGAATCAAAACAATATGTCTCTGTGCATGACAAAGTCTTAGAATGGCCATGGTTAAAAATGTTATGGAGTTCATTATAACCAAAAGTTGACAAGGAAATTTTGGTTATGTGGCATGCAACATTTAAACATAATAACCAAAATTATGACTCATAATATTAGATTTTTGGGAATCTCACACAATTTTTGGAATACTCATGTCAATAATATATTTGTAAATATTAATATAACTTAGAGAAGGTTTAGCATCACTTATTACTTGAAAATGCTTCCTATGTAATTTTACATATCAAATAAGCCTAATTAGTTTAATATCCACCTTTTATAATGTGAGATACACATCCTTTGAGGCTTTCCAGGGGTCCAGCTGAAAAATCCAAAAGTTAATTTAAGGCCAAACAGATTTAATTTAGAATTTGATTTGGGAAAATTTGTGAAAGTGTCAAAAGGCTTAAAACACTTTATTAAATATGCTCTTGGTTATCTATTTCATCAAAGTGACAAAGATTTTAAAGGCAAATGCAGATTACATAGTTGTGAACAAATACTTACCTTGTTTAAAATTAAGACTCAGTTTTCTTAAGTAAAGACCTAATAGATGACAACATGAAGCACAAGAAATTATCTTGATAAAACACAAAATCTTTGTTTCCTATGTCAATTACTCAAAAGAAAAAAAAGCACTCTTACATTCTCAGAGCAATACTCCAAGAAAACTTTGTCATTTTAAAAGAGAAAACCAAATTCTACTTTTGTATCAGTGTACTATTAATGATAAAGCTAATTTTAATGAAACCTTATAAATAATTTCATCCAATATTAGTCAGCTTCCAGCACACAAGATTTCCACAAACCTTTTATAACCTTTTGTTTTAATCCATCCGTTTTTTTTGAACAAAAATTCATCCTTTATATCTTTCCTTATCAAACGCATCTTACTTTCCTCACATACAGAGTTGTTTTCCTTATAATTTCTAGTAATTTAATTGCATTTTAAATAATAATATATTATACATATTCTACTATACATATTTTATTAATATAATTATATTAATTGTAATTTTAACTCCTAGTAGCCGTAATTTTTAGTGAAAACTAGCAAGCATTGTGAACTGTCTTATATCAGCATTCACCATTTCATAATATCTAGAGAGATATGTATACTCAATTTTTCATGATTTTTAACAGACCCAAATATATTTAGATTTTTTAAACCATATAAAAACAAGATGTCAAACTTGAACTTATGCTTAGTTATTAATATTTCAGTATTTTAACTTACCCAGATGTTTAATGAGTATTACTTAATATCACTTTAAGGTTTCAAGTTGCCAAAAAGATTTTTGAAACCATTAAAGAGAGTAATAATAGTAATAATATAAGGAGAGGTGACTCATTTATAAATATTTATCCCATTTACATTCACTTAATTTACTCTTTACTAACAATTATGTTTCAATTGCTCATGGAAAAAAAGGTTAGCCATCATCTTAAGTTTTGTTTCTTTTTACAAATCTGGAAGATATAAAAAATATCACAGAAGCAAAGAAACTAAAAAGTTAAACATGGTTTTCCTCTCTCCTTTTATTTCCATGACTGACATGTATCAAGAAATTTATTTTCATTGTGCACTCTGCTTTTAGGTTGGATTTATAGCGTCATGACCTTAAACTTCTAGGAGATAATAAGCTTGTTTGACAAGTAAATCAAAGTTTAAAAAAAAAAGAGTATGCTTGCATTATAATTAATGCTGACAGTTCTGAAGGCATTTCTGCTTTTATTGTATCAACAATTTTAAAACTAGTTTATTTACCAAAGGTTTACCCAAGTCACATTAACTAAAAGGCAATTTGGTTAGTTTCTATTTTTCTAAGATAATATACTTTATATAAGCACTTATTTTTTAAGCCAATTAAGTAGAGTTCTTTTATATATTTTGGCAACATTATCCAGAGGTAGAAAATATCCCATATATATAACATATATCCATACATAGACATAAAAAAAAAATGCAGACATAAGCAGATCTTAGAGCTTTCATTATAATTTTTCATTTGCCAGTTTCCAAATTGTTTCTCCCCTTTCAGACTATCAGTCTTTCAATTACCTGTTCCATTGCTCTAAGCAATTGTTAGCCAGACAACCCTAAATTTGTACTCCCAACGGGAAGACTTTTAGGTGGAAAATTTATATCTCAAAGGGATGGAGAAAGAATGCAAGCTGTTTCCAAGAAAGAGCTTAGGGCATGTTGTCTATTATCAGGAGTCAATTTTATAGAGGCTGTGGGCTAAATTTTACACCTGAATATCTCCAAAGCCCATCTGTGTGAACAAAACATCCATTTCTGCTAAAATTGGATTTGATGCATTTTCCTCTGATTTGATCTTGAGATTCTCTCTAGAGAGTGGCTATGAATTCTAGCCCTGCCCTGCTGGAATCCAAGGGCTTTGATCGTGAATGTTTACAGTGTGCTTCCTTTATCCAGGATTAATGCCTAAACACCCAACCTATGACCAATGTCCCTCCCACAGGAAACCCGTCATATTAATACTAGCAGGTACCCTTGTGCCTCTATGTCTGTCTTTGTCCAGTTTGTTCCTAAAAGGCTAGGCACTTTGGTCTTCTGAGGCCTAGTCCAGGAGCTGCAATGTTGCACACAACAATTGCAGAACATACGTTCTTTCCAATAGTTTCCAGGAATAGCTACCAAACGCCATCAAGCCATGCAGCAAGTCTCAACACAGTTCAAAGAATTCTTTGCATCTAAATCATGTTCTCTGGCCACAATGCAAAACTCCATATATTTGGTCATTTAAAAACATGCTTTAGAATAATTCATGGTCACAAAAGAAACCATAATGGAAATTAATAAAGTTTTACAACTGAATAATACTAAAGTGCCACAAAACAAAGCTTATAAAATGTAGATAACACAATACTTCAAGGGTACTAGATGCTCTTAAATACTTATATTAGGAGAGAAGACTAAACATTGTTAGATTAAGTATCAACTTAAGAAATCTAAAAGGTTAGAGAAAGAACAGTTAACCAAAGAAAATAGAAATAAGATAGTAAAACTAATAAGAGCAGGTATTAATCAGCTAGAAAACAGGATATAGTAGAGAGAAACAACAAAGCCAAAAGTCTGGGGTTTTTCTAAGACTAAAATTTGCAAACTTCTGATAATTTTGATTAAAGAACAGGAAAAAAGGCACAAATAAATACTATTAGAATTTTTAAAGGAGCCACATCTAAAGGTAAAACAGAGATTTAAAAGTAGTTTTTAAAATGTCAAAAGTTGAAAAATTTAGCAAAATGGAATAATTCTCAGTAGAATATAATTTAAAAGCATTAACTTAAAAAGAAATATACCACTTGAATAGTCCTATAAACATTGTCAAAAGACAAAATTATAACAAATTTAGTTAAATGATCTAATTGGCTGTTGTGATCCATGAATCAGGGTAGCGTCTCCCTGATTCTAAAAATTTAGAAAACGTGCTCTTATGAGCAAAGGAAATTGTCTCTGTAGACAAAAAAATAAAATAACATAAAAAATAAAAATGGCTGTGGAAAGCAAAAACAGGGACCAATAGTGAATTGGTTAGCATCAGATTACTTCAGGTTACTTTCCTTGCAAAGGTTAAAGCAGAGGGGACTTCCTTATCATGCCGGCTAAAACTGACATGGTTGGAGATTTGGAGATTCTGTGTCTCTCCTATTTCTTGAAAAATCAGATAAACAACTTAGTTTTTGTGTGGTGAGATGGCATTTCAGCATGAGTGACTCCATTTTGATTTGATCTGTTGGGGTCTAGTGCAGTAGCTGAGTCCAAATCAATGGCCTCCTATAAATTTTATTTAACACCATTAAATAAATTGAATCAATTAAAAGTCCTTCCACCAGCTTCGCAAAATTTCACAAATTTTCTAACAACAAACAATATGTATGTGCAAAAAACAAATGATCAGCCTCATTAGTGGCCACTTTGGCAAAGAACTTTTTAAAATGATAACACTCAGTACTGATGGAAGAATGGAATTGTACAGTTTTCTGAAAGGCAATTTCACAATATCTATCAAAATCTCAAAACATTTATGACTTTTGACCCAGAAATTCCTTAATAATTATAGAAAAGTAATCGCCCACATACATAAAGGTACATGTTCAAGGCTATTTGATGCAGATTTTTCTAATAGCAATAATTGGAGAAGTTAGAATGTGTTAAGATAGTCTATGGCCATACCACCCTGAATGTGCCCAATCTTCTCTGATCTCGGAAGCAAAGCAGGGTCGAGCCTGGTTAGTACTTGGATGAGAGAATGTGTGAAGATAAATCTGTACATTAGGAGCTATGGGGTCATTAAAATGATATTAATAGTTGTATATTTATTGATGTGTAAATATATTCATTAGATTCTGAAACTACATACACAGTAAGGTTCCATTTTCACAAAGTAAAAAATAAAATAATGATGATAGCTAATGTTCATTGAGCATTTATGATGTTCCAGCCACTCTGACAAATATTTTATAAGTATTATAAAATGTACTCCTGACAACTCTCCTAGGTGGTAGATATGTTAATTCCTGTTCATAGATGAGAAAACTAGAGCTCAGAGAAAGAAATAACAGGCCCTTGGATTCAAAGTTAATGAAACCTACAAAGAGATACACCAAGTGGTTTCAGTGATTATATCTAGATAGTAAAATTAGTAGGGTTTTTTTTTCTTTTTGTTCATGTAATTTTTGTAATTTGCTTACAAGGAGGACTATTACCTAATTTTATAAAAAAATTTAAAGGATTTTATCAAAAAAATACAAATATCTAAATGAGATAAAAGTCCTTTTCCTCTCACATTTTGAATGAGTTTTAGAAAGTCTCTAAAATATGCTCTTAATACCCACTTAAGTCAAGTTTTGAAGATTTAGGTGATCTCTAATTTAAATCTGCTTTAATCCTTTTAGTCCCTGCCATCTGGACAGTTAATAGGCACTGGGGAGTTCCTCATATGAAAACAGAGCATGTTTATAGTTTATTTTCATTAAATAGTTAGTTAAAATATGGCACCACAATTACCCCTGAAAACAATCTTTTAATTATTCAAATGTCATGACAGCATAGCTTGGATGCAGCAATTGACCTTTACATTTCTCTTGAGTCAGCAATGTTCTTCAGATTCTAAATATCCTTTTAAAAAATAAATCACAAGCTCTGTCTCCCAGAGAAAAAAGAAAAAGCCACTAATGCTGTTTTGTCCTCACAGAACTTAAACAGGATTGTTTTGTGCTCTGCTGGTTAGCAGCAACCATTGCCGACTGATATATTGTCTCACATTTCTGTGGACATTCAAATCGTACAAGAGAAGTGTTTTTATGAAAAAACAATAATACCACCTAACTCTGCTGTAACTCTTCACAGTTTATAGAAAAAAATTCCCAAATGTTTGGAAGTGAGAGAAGGTTGTCTGATTTGGCCGAGATCACACCCCTAGAGAGTGGCAGCACCAAGGCCAGAGTGCATGTCGTCGGACTTCTGGTCCGGAATGTCTTTCAACACTCCAGCAGTTCCTTCCCGGTGACCGTGAGCCCCTTGAGATCAGGAACTGTCTTTTTCAGCTTCATAGTCTAAGAACATAGCACAGACCTAGAGCCGAGGGTTTAATGCATGTTGAATTTATTTGAGATGCACAACCGATTTTCTGCCTGGTTTTCTATAAATAAACTTTATAATAATTACATGACTCCTTCTATATGCACAGTTTAGAGTTTCTCACTTCCCAAGCTAGGAGCACCTTTAGGCCTAATCCTCTGCACTGGGGAAGCTGCCGGGTGGACCTTCTCTCTCCTAGTCCTACTTCCTGTCTTCTGCTCACTAGTCACAGACTCTGAGCCCTCCATGGTGGAACCCAGAGCAGGGAGGGACAGGAGAAGGGGCCCAGCCTTGCGTGGCAGGTACAGTCTTGACCCTGCATAGGCATCTCGGGGCTTGGTGGATGTTTAAGCACATTCTCTCATGCTCTGCTTCTGTGGGTCCCTCAGAGATTCCTGCAAGGAAAATCCAGGTGCAGTTCCCATGAGAATGTCTCCAATTCTCATCCTTCCAGGAAGGCCTCTGGAGTGGAATTCAAAATAGCTCCAAGTTGCCTTGTTCCTTGGTGACCCAAATCTGATATGTAAGAAACACACATCCTTGACCATTCTGTTCATAGAAATGCTCTCTCCTGGCCCTTTCAACTTTAGCCCTTTTATCAGAGTTATAGTTGAAATGTTGACAAACTGCATGTGTGTGTGTGTGTGTGTGTGTGTGTGTTATGGTAAAAATATTTTACCATTTCTTTTGCAAGCCCTGCATAGATAGCATAGGTAGTCAGGAACCTATTGTTTCATTCTATTTTTCAAACTCTTTTGGAACCACAGCCAAAACTTAGACTGAAAGAGTCCCATGTTAACATTGTAGTTTCCCTCATTCCCGATAAAAAAAAGGCAGAAAGCAGTATCAATGACCTTGTATTTCCAAACAGAATGAACTCGGTTTGTCTCAGAAAATTAAGTGACAAGAGACAAACAGAAGAGCTCTGTTCTGCTCTTTCCTCCAACCAAGATAATATTTGCCAAGCTACAACATCAATTGATCCTTAAATCTAAGGACAGGTTAGAGAGGCAGAGAGGAATGAGAAGAAACAAAGGTGCGTTAATGAAAAGAGCACAGGAGGAGGAATTAAGAGATGTGGGTTCTGGCCCTGGTTCTGTTACTAAGTAACTATTGACCTTGGAGAAGTCACTTGTGAAGGTCAAATTAGTTAATACACTTGAAAGCTCTTAAAAACTATACATATTCAAGGGACAATATTGTTACTCTCAGAGGCAATGCTGTTTTATCGGTAAATCCTCTTATTTCTTCACTTAGAAAATCTCTTAGAGTCACCCTTTCCTCCTCATTCTTCTTCTTCTTCTTCCAACATCTAATCAAACATGAACTCCTATTGATTCTATTACATATTTCCCAAATCCACTCATTTCTTTCCATCTCCACTGGCAACACCTTACTCTGTACTCTGGTCACCATCATCTCTTATACAGACAACTGTAACAGCCCCGTAACTGGTCTCACTGCCTCCAGTGTGGAGAAGAGAATGCCCTACTTATTCCATTCTCCCCATTTCTGCCAGAGTAATCTTTCTAAAACACAGATCTGAATAATGACTTCGCCTGTGTCCTTAGAACGAAGTTCGAGCTCACTGACCTGACTTTGTAAGATCCGTTATGATCTTGGACGTGCCTGCCTCCGCATCCTCGACTCTGACTGCTCTGCTCCAATGTCTATGCTGGTGTCGTAATAATCAGTTCCCAGAATGGGTCAGGTCATCTTTCTCCTGGCCTTTGCATATACTGTTCCTTCTTCCAGAAATATTCTCTCTTCACCCCATTACCTGGCTAGCTTCTGTTCAACCTTAGAGTCTCAGTTGGCTGTTACTGCTTCCTAGAAGACTCCCAAACTCCTAAGTCCACATTGGGTTCTCTCCTCTTTGCTCCCAGAGCATCTTTCCTTCCCCTTCTCCCAGCCCTCAGAGTGCTGTGTTGCATCTGCCTGCACTCCACTGCACTGCACACTCCAGTGGCAGGACCAGCACGTCTCTTGTTGGCGGCTACACCCTGGTGACTAGAACACTGCCTGCCACATAGTAGGCTTGTCCATGATGTTTGCCAAATGAGTGAAGTAAATGTGAAAATATATGTAATAAATTACTTTGAGAAGATGCAACTCTTCAAATTTTATGAATGACCTCAATCAAAGAGGTTCCATAGGAAAAAAAATATCCATTTTATAAAGACATTGGAAAAGTACTACTCTCTTGTACGTGTTAGTATTTCTTTTCAAAAGTGTTATGTCTGGCCTTTCAAAATATGTTCCAAATTATATAATAGCTGCAGAGACCAGTGCAAGTATATATCATTTGTTAAAGTCCAGTAAATCTTACCAGTACAGCCAAGTAACTGAAAATAAAGGAATGTGAATCCATCCATAGCCTCCTCTCCTCTGTTTGCCAGATTTTGTGAAAAAGAGTGTTCAGACAGTGGAATTTTTTTCCTGGGCCAGCAGAACCTATGGCCTGGCATTTTTTGTGACTCTCTTTTATGTTTTGATACTGGGAATGAGGCAGCTGCTGCCAAGACACTGGATCCAATGCCCATTATCCTTGGCAGAGAAAATATTTTTTCTGTTTCTATCCAAATTAAACCTTACAGGCCAATAAATCAATATACAGGGAGAATGTGTGATGATTTTGGCCATCTGGAGTTTTTTTAAGGTATTGGTGGATGTTACAGAAATCACTTAGCTCCACCATAGCCACGAATATCTGGATATTAGCTCAAGGTAGCCTGGACGTGTCCACCTTCCCTGGTGATACCACCACCACCAGATCCCCGGCTGGGAAACTCCTTGCAGCTTTTCAGAATCCTTGCCTTGCTGTTGAGTCAGCCAGTTTGATTTCAACATCAAAGAAAGTAGTGTCAACCATTTTCCTACCCAAAAGCTTCATAAGATAGCAAATCGGATTGAGTCTGTCTTCACATCTGGTCAACCATTGTGACAATCCTGTAGTCATAAAGAAAAAGGGAGGAAGTCAGAATATCAGTGCAATATTCAATACAATATGAGCAATTTCTTTATTGGACTTTTCCTGCCAAAATGACTGGACCATTTTTTTTTTCTTTAAATATCCTGAAAGAATGGAGAGAAAAAAAACTATTTCCACCAAGTGGAAAGTAGTATCTACATGGATATTAGATATAGCAAGTCTAAATTCTTTTTCACCAAGGAAAATATTACAGGGGAAACTGCTTCTCAACTAATCCTTCTGGTGGCCTTTCTCTGTATCAAAGGAAAAAGGGAGAGGAAAGAACTGGTTTATGTCTAGACCTCCTGAGGTTGCTTTAGTTGTAGCCATAAATGCAACCCCCTGTGTGGGCACTTTCTACGTTCTAAGCCAAGTGCTTTACATTCTTCGTTTCACTCAGTGCTGACAACAGCCCTACCAAGACAATGTTAATCCCATTTTAAGGTGGATAAACTGGGACACAAAGAGATTCAGTCACTTGCTCAACATCATAACACTATCAAGTGTTAGAACTGAGTTTCTAACCTGGTCTAACTCCAGAACTCCTGCACTTAATCACTGTTCCCGATATAAGGCTACGTTTGGATGTGGTTAGCTTTGCCTTCCCTGAACCAGCCATAGAACTTAAAATTTGTTCATCACCAGAAAATAATTCCTTTGCAGAGATTTTTCTCTTATTCGGTTGTTTTAAAAGCGACAACAGTAAAGGAAATCAGAAGATTGGGGGAGGAAAGGTCAGGAACTACCCAGACATGCCACTACACTAATAAATTAGCTGTTTTCATTTTTTCCTGTTTCCTTCAGTCTTTGTCCAATCTGTGAACATAATTATATGTAGTTTCAAAGGTCATTTTCAATGACCAGTTAGTATTGAAAAAATAAATATATCAAATGAGTTGTCTTCTCAAAAGCATACAAAAAAATTATTTTAATTCTTCTCTCCACATTTCATTTCCCTTTCTGGAATAACAACAACAACAAAATCTTGAAGAATTTTGATTCACACAGCAGATGTGAGAATGAGAAAACCTGCTGGCTAATTGGAGATGCATTTCACTGGAAACAATCACATAAAAACAAACTATGTTGTAAACTTCTGTCCCTGAGAGCTGTTCTCAGGATACACAAAAATTATCCCACCAGACGTCTGTTTTTGTGGAATTTTAGATGCTTGTACTGTGGGTCTTTATCTCAGCATTTTCCAAGTTATGTTCTAGAGAACCCTAAACATACACACAGAGACACTAACACAGTTCAAGGTAAAATACATTTAAGACTTCTGCTTACAAGCTTACAACCCCTTTTCAGAGATTTAAGATGTACGTTAGTATACAAAGATCCTGGGAAGTCATGCAGCAAGGCACCTGCTTACTTCTGACCGGAAATTGTAAAGTCAATTACTGCAGGGCCAGGCAGAAAGAGGTAAGGACCTGGTGGCAACTGTGATGAAGTAGAAACCAAGTGTACCACCCGAAGTTCGCTGCTTCTAGAAATATAGGGCTTGTATCAACAGATCTTCACAAAATGTCTGAAATCTGGGTTTTCATGTGAAATTTCACATCCAGGGTGAGAGAGGAGAACATATCTCTTGGCTAGATCTGCTAAAGGAAACCGGAGCCGTATAGTAGTTAAAGCAGAAAAAACAGATTTTACTCAGGAACTATTGCAACAGGGGAAAAGAGACCTCAGTGTAGAACTGGGCTTAATTCCAAATACAGGTTGGACAAGTGGGGATCTACAGCCAAGGAGCAGGGGGGTGCAGTGGATGGAAAATTACTAAGAGGAAATGTCAGGGGTAAAGGGGATTCTGGGTAAACTGATGAGACAGGATTCTTGCTTAGGGCAGGCCAGAGTGATGAGACATCACTTGGGGGTGGTGGGATAAAGAATTTGATCAGATAGAGACGTAAGCAGATATCAAGTGGGGGGGCATTTTTTCCTAAACTGACTTGGCAGTGTTCTTATTAAAATCAGACTGCAAAGATGGACATGGAAACCCAAGGCTGAGGTCTAGTTGAGAAGAGGGCTCAGAGCAGCCTGACTAAGGTTTGGTCAAGGAGAGTCTTTGTCGGATCTGACCTATAGGCCACCAATCTGCAGCCTTTGATTTAACCTAAAGTATCTCAAGCTCATTTGGCCACAGAACTCTTTGTTCCTAGAACACTCTTTTGGGAAATGCTGCTGTACTTCAATAGCATGAAAACCTTTCAGAAAAGCCCCAGCAGTAAAGTCCTGTCTCTAAGCCTAGTCTTCTTCTCCTACTCCAGTCCTTGGACCTAAAGTAGTGAAAGATGTTCCAGTCACTATGGCTGTGTAACAAATTACTCAATACTTGTGGCTGAAAACAACAGTATTTATTTTGCTCAAAGCTCTGTAATTTGGGTAGGGCTTGGGAAGAACGGCTCACCTTTGTTCCGCAATGTGTCAGGGTGGCTTGAAAGCTGAGAGTGAGGGCGGGAGGCTGGAATCATCTGAAGGCTCACTCACATGGCAGACTGAGTATGCTGGTAGTTACCTGAGACATTACTGAGAACTCCTACATGTGGCCTTCCTTTGAGGCTTGGGCTTCCTTGCAACATGGTAGCCAGATTCCAGGGATGAGTATCCTAAGGCAGAGGCAGACAGAAGCTGTATCACCTTTTATTTAATAGCAGTACCAAGCCTCAAAAATCTCACCAGGTCATTTCCACTACATTCTATTTGTCAAGGCAGGCATTCGAAGACAGGGCAATAGGTCCCCTCTTAACGGAGTAAGGCAAGGTTCTGAAGAGAATGGGTGGACCAGAAATACTGCTGTGGCTGTTTTGGGAAGATGCAATCTACCACAAAAGGAAAAAATGAAATCTTCTGAATTCTGGTTCTGTCATTTACTAATAATAGTGTGACACTGAGCAAATAACTTCATTTCTTTTTGCACCATATTGTTTACCCTGTCCTGAATTACAGTTACCACAATTTTTATTTTATTGTTAGAGAGTGAGCTTTTTGAGGGTAGCATCCACATCTAGGTGGTTTGGTTTTGTTTTGGTTTGGTTTAATAATCACATAATGCAGAACATGTAGTTTGGGTTTAGTAGATATGCCTAATACCTTATTTTTTAAAACGAGTAGGAGTTTCCCAGTAACTTTTCACTACCTGTAGACATGGCTAAAGGAAAAGAAACCCCTTTTGGAACAGAGTCACACTGCTTTAGTTCACTGTCCACACACCGGCTTCCTTTATCACATGGCTTGTCATCACATGGAACATGAGACAAGGCTAAAAAGCAGGGAGCCTCTCCCCATCTCCTCATGCCAGTGGTACAGTAGCCCTAGTCGCCTGCCCCTCCTTGCCCAAGAGCAGCCAAAAGGCCTGCGTGAAATAAAAACAGCCACTGAGAATCTGGACCCCCCAAAACCTTACTCTCAAAGCAGCAGGAAACCCCAGGCATATTCCAGTGACGTTAACATTAAGGGCTGTTCTTTTTTGTGACTGCAAATACCACAGGAACCAAGACCACAGATATAATCATGTGAAATTTCAGTTCTGCAAAGACATTCCTTCACTAAGCAAGTTAGTGAAGGAATGTCAGTTAGTGTTACAGCAAGTGTTACAGGGAGTGGTTCCGAGGACAAACCGAGCAGCACACAGAGAGTCGGAGAAGCAAAGTTCATTCGCCGGCGGGCTCAGACGAGCCTCGCCACCATATTCTGAGCCCCGTCTACTCGATTTTTCCCACTTTTATTAAGTTGGGGTGGTCTGAGGGGTGGGACATTAGGTGGCCAATGCCTGCCAGGTAATAGGTTAGTCGATGGGCCAGGTAATAGGTTAGTATTATGCTGACGTGAGTCTTCCGTGAGGGGTGGGGGTCTCAGGTGGCTGATGTGCCAAGTAATAGATGGGGGTTTTCCTTATCAAATGAATATGCCAAGAGCCTTTCAGAAGTGACTCCTCCCCATTTGGACAACAGATTTTGCTCTTTGTTCTTTAATATTCCATTCCTCTTCGCCCCCTTGCCAGGTAAGAAGGAAGAGAAAAGAAAAAACAGAAAACTATCTTAGACTCTCTCTGTAAGAAATGGCTCTTGATTTTTTCTGACAAACTGCTCGAACCTTGTATTATTTCCAGTTTCTTGTGCCCATTCCTCTCCTTGCCATCATTTCCAATCTTTCCTCCCCACATTTCTGCAGCTACCTTGCTGACACATCGCTTTTCGAGAGCCTCGGGCTATATCCCAGGTGCCTGCCAGCATCTGCAGTGACAGCTGACTCCATTGAAACAAGGAAGAAGCATGTCTATCCCAGAGGCAACCAGAGAATCTGTGTTGAGTGCTAGTACCGATATTTTTGTTTTGCAACACTTCTGAACCACACCGTTTACATAGTTTAAGGGATTGCATTCTCTCTCTATCCTGGGAAATATTCTTTTTCATTTATGAGTAATAAAATAACACTAACTGCTGATTCCTTAGCTCTTAGATGTTACAAGTTCAAAGCACGTCCCGTGCAGTGTTTCACTTAATTCTCATTACCACCGTAAGAGACTTTTACATTTTGCAGATGAACTAACTGAGTTAAAGAGGTGAACTAAATTGCCTCAGGTCCCATAACAAGGGGCATAGCAGGAATTCTAGCCTATTCTCCTTGAAACCAAAGCCTATATGTTTTCCTCCCTACACAGTTTAGATTGAGAAAGAGGAATGCAGGACAGATCCATTTTTCATCTCATAGAGATTTTATTAACTTTGAGCCTTCCCGTTTGACTCAATAAATCAGTTCATTAATAACATTGCCACCAGAGACACTCAGAGTTGTTAGGGACCAGAGAATTCGGTAGGTCAAACCTCTATTTGATTTGGGAATTGCCTGTACAGCACTCCTCACATTGGTCATTCTGTCTCTGAAAGATACTAATGTGGGGGAAGCCATCCTTCTGAAAAGGAGGGGGCCTTCCACTTCCAGGCAGTTTTGTATTGCAGTTGATAAAAATCTGTCCGCCTGGAACCACCGCTTATTCGTTCATCCTAGTTCTGCTGTCTGCAAAAGAAGCCTAGGGTGGCTCACTCAGCTCTCATCACCCCCTGACTCCCTTTAGCGGAGGAATTGCTCCTTTACCCGTTCTTCATAAGCAGGGTTACTCCTGCCCAAGGTCATTCTTGCCTGAATAGACTCCAGTGTGTCAATGAGCCTCACTGTGTGGGACACCCAGGACTGCACCCAGAACTCAGGCTAATTCTGACCAAACAACATTCTATCCCATTCTCCGTCAGAGCACTGCACATCTGTGCTTACAGCCCCAAGCCGAATATGTTCTTTGGGCAGCCACGTGGACTTGTCAGCTAGTATTGAGCTCTTAGTCAACAAGAGATGCGGTGGGTGTGGACACTCAGGTGCTGTTGATCAGCCTGGACTACTGGACCGCAGGGCAGCGAAGGCCCACACTGATCTGCACATAATTTCACCTCAGCAGAAACTGTTTGTTGTGGCAAATACTTTATCCAAACTTGCACAGCGGTTTTCATTTCTTGCCATGTAAAAGAGGCACTTTCTTTTCTTTTGCAACCGCAGAGTTAGTTGGTTTGTTTTTTTTACATTTTGACCCAGTGGCAGCTAATCAATGGACATCTAAAGAGTCCCAGAGAAAGCCAGACGCCTCGCAGGCAGAACCGCACATAACTGCACGTCGATCAGTTCTTGCACAGCACAGCCCAGGACCTTTCTGACTGACGGTTACGTTGAATCGCAAAGTCGGAATATCTCTGTGTTAACTAGAAGATGACTAATATGGACTGGTGAATTGAAACTGATAATATGCTGCCATCCCTTAAAACTTCCTGGTTCTAAAATAAATTGCTTATTTTTTGTTCTTTATATTTAATTTAATTAATATTTAATTTTACCCTGGCACTTATGGAAATTTTTATTTTCCAGTTTTACAGTCAAAAAAGGGAAGCAAAAATTGTCAAATATACTATTGGGATAATATTTTAAAATGTAATTATTGGAGATTAGAAACCCCCTTCAAAAAAAATGTGATTCTGTGCCAAGATCCTCCTTCCTTATTCTGATCTTAATCTGTGTAGACGAAAAAGCCTAAGCTGCTATCTAATGAACCTATTCTTCTCACTTTACAAATGAGGAAAAATAATGTACAGATGAGTAAAAAATGACTGACTCGAGTTTACAGAGATAATGGCAGCTTCTAGCACACATCTCTCTTCTTCCAAACTACTGCCACAGAATGTCAATGTGGAAGGAATTCAGAGGCAAGAGAGTGCTCTACTGTGGGGTCATTGAAGAAAACAGGATGGAGGAATTAAAATTAAAAAGAAATAAGCCTTTTTAACCAAATCTTACTTTTCCACCAAAATAACACACTAGCAATAGAAAATTTGGAAAATGCCAACAAGTACAAGAAAAGGTGATGAAATAAATTACTCATAATCCCATCTCATAAAAGCAGTGCTATTGGTGCATTGCTCTACAGTCTTTTTTCCTGGCCCATTACTGTTGTGCTTTTTCTATCATTGTAATGATACTACTTATCAAGGAATATTATAACTCAAGGACTATTCAATGTTATCATAAACTATCCATAAACATCATTTTAATTGCTGCATAACAATTCATTACAGAGGCTTTGCCGTAATTTTCTTAGCCTTGCTCCTATTTTTGAATGATTAGGTGGAAGGGAATGATTTAAATAAAGAGAAGGAAGGTGTCCAGAAGAATATGTATTTCTAGCAGATTAAAACACCAAAATACTCACAACATGTATATTTGAGCTTTGAGGTTGTGGGTGATTTTTGTTCATTCATTATATTTTTCTCAGTGGTACAGAAACACTAGTAAGAACATGTATTTTATTGAGCATCTACCATGTGTTTTATGCCACAGATGCATTTTCTCATATAGTCGTCATAACAACTAACCGAAACCACTATTAAATCTTCATTTTAAAGATAAGGAAAACAAGACTGACAGAAATTAAGGGACCAGCAGAAGGGCAATGATGAAGCAAGAATTTGAACTCAGTTCCATCTGAGGAGAAAGCTGCTGTTCTTAACCACCACACTGCATATCCCAAGTTTTTTATGAGTATGTACTATTGTTATCATCAGAAAGTTATTCTTAGAAATAGAAATGGATTGCAAATAATAGCTCATCTCTGATATGATCAGATAACTTGTTACATGTAGAATATAAAAAACAATCTACCAAAATCCCAGAACAGCTAAGAAAATCATCAATAAATAAAATCCCCCTGGTCTTGTCTAAAATGTTTAAAATTCAAATATGCTCCAGGTTTCTCTAAAATTGATTTTAAAAGGGGGAGAAAAAGCAGTGTTAATTGCAGCTATGTGAATGAAGTCTGGATTCCGAGACAGGATGAAAATTGATTATGCTAAAAGTAGTCTTCTGTAATTAAATGAAAACTGTGCTGTGCACTTTAATTAGTCAGCAGTAACTCGTTTTAAGTGGCAACAGTAAGTCCTGGTGTATCTCATTAAATGAGAGCCTGGCAGCCCCACCTCAGATGAGGTTCTGTCTGTTTTCCACAGCAGTCTTATTTTTGCATCTACTGCTCTAATTTGTAACCGCAGGAAAGGTGACACATCCTTTTGTAACTCAGATGTACACATTATGAAATCCTCCTCATTCTCTCATTCAGGAGACTTCTAATATGCTTTCAGTTCCAAGGACTCTTGCTAGAGGAACCTGTCTGCCTTTGAAAGTTTGTGCAGTCATTGGCCTTTCACATCACCCAGTGGGGATGTGGGAAAGTCAGTAAACATTACAAAATTCACCTGATAGACTTTTCTTCATTTCTAATCAGCCAAGTTAAACCTGTGTCTTTGAAAAGCTATTAAAAAAATGAGTTCCCCAAATTTTCTCCAAATCCCTCAGTATCTAATCATATTCAGCTTTCATGATTTTTTTTATAAAAAGGAAAGGTATTTTTTTTGTTGTTTTTGACCTTATTTTTTTAATTATAAAAGCAAAGTATGCTCATCATAGAAAATTCAGAAAGTACAAAAAGTTTAAAGAAGCAGGGAAAACATCCCCCCTCATCCCTTCATGCAAAGACACATCTCTATTAACATGGCAGCATATGTTCTCCTAGTCTTTTATCTAGCCATTGCTTTTGAATATTTGAGATTGTTCTGTCTGCACAATGTGGTATTCTGCTAGAAAAAGCCATTAAAAAGGAAATGTTGAATGTTATTCCTAACCCTAGCCTGGGACCTAGTGGCCATTTCACGTACGTCCAGCATCTCGGACACAGAGTGTTAGAGCCTGCTGCTCTAAGCCTTCATTGAGGGGACGCCTCTGTCAAAGGGACTCGTTTCTATGGTGGGAACGAGGATTCTGGACATATAATAAAGGAGGCGAGCAAAACCTACAATTTATTTAGTAGCCGAGGATTGATCACATTGGGCTGGCCCTTATTCCATTAACATTCGTATCTGAAAGAAATAAGGTTATAATTGCCATTCAGAGCAGCCCTGAAGAGTTCTCACTTCAGGACAGCCACCACCCAGGCAGACAGGGAGGATTAAAAAGGGAGGGTTGACCTCAAGGTTAATCTCTAAGTCCTGTGTTAACAGGTCACAGGACTTAAAATCGTAGAAACTGAGATTTGTAGGAAAAGAGTATGGATCTTAGTCCTAGACTCAGGTGTTTCGGGAATACCCATTTTGTTTTCTTTAAAGAAAATAAAGTGGTTTCCAGGCATCTTTCTTACCAAACTGGCAGGTGGTTAGTCTCAGGCATAAACTGTGGAAGGCTTAGGTGGTGCCAGAAAACAAGGGCAGAGACCACCGTCCTGTCAGTTGTGGTGATGGCTAACAGACGTCCAGCCTCAAAGTGGCTCCTTGAAATTTAGTTTCTCTCTGTTTTCCTGCCATGTGGATCAGGGTTCAAGCCAGCCCCCCAGTCACACCCTCAGTCATCCATTCTGAGGTCAGGACAATTTGCCTGGGAAACACCTAAAAGCTGAGCATCAGTCTCCTGCTAATCAGAACCAACCGCTCTCCGTCTCTTTCCCTACCCTTGGAAAGTTCCCCTGTGTCTCTTAAATTCTTCAAGATACTGACTCCTTCCTCCTCCCCCTTGAGACATCTAAAGTACTCTCTTCAGGCTTAATAAAATAGAAGCCAACCAGGGACAGCTTTTGGAGAAGAATTCTGCTTCGGGCTAGGACACACACCTTCCCTGAAGTAGAGAAGAGCAAATGGCCTGATCTCCCTCATAGAAGACATATGGGGAAATTTTAAGGGAAAAAAACCCAAAAAGTGATATTTTTCAAAAAAGTCACCCTACTGTAGAAAGGACCTTGAGGAGGATTCATTCAGGGTCCCTCATTCTTCAGCACCAGGAGGCCAAGTCTGCCATAAGCTGTTAAGCATGGGCTTGGGAGCCAGATGGGATTCAGATCCTGTGAATCCGAGCTTTGGGACCATAACATAACCCTCTAGGCTCAGTTTTCTCCTAGCACAATAGGATCAACTAATGTTACTGTCCCTTGTCCAGTCACTGCCCAGCCAGTCCCAAAGCAGTTTCTCTAGTTCCTTATATGCTACATCAACTCTGGAAGGAGCCGCCTTCCTAAAATATGTGCCTAATGCCCACACTTGAAACTCTGTACAAGTAGTGGCTTTTTGACTGAATTTGGTATAGATGATTGTGGTCCTTCAAGTGGTAGTTATTTTCCTGCTGAAGAAAGTCACAGCTAATCCATTTCAACATTTTGACCACTGAGCACCCTCCAGAAGCTCTTCAATCTGAGTATCACTGGATGTGGCCAACTAGAACAGTTTCTTCCTCCTCAGAACTCGCTTTGATCTACTAGCAAAACTGTCTCTGTGGAAATAAACCAGATGATGTAGCATGTTCTTAAATCAATCTCTCTTCATTTTTCCTGTCTCCCAGTCAGACACAGAGTTTTGGGATAAGATGCAAGCAGAATGGGAAGAAATGGCCCGGAGGAACTGGATATCTGAGAACCAAGAAGCCCAGAACCAAGTTACAATCTCAGCTAGTGAGAAGGTAACCAATTCTGTTCTTAAATGGTTTTCTCAATCTTTTTGAGTCATATTTTATAGATTAGTCAACAACTATCTTGTCCAAAATCCGAGAATTAAAAAGACAATTTCATGTCATTCTGACCTAGAAGAAATTTTGATAGATAGAAACAATAGTGAAGGCAGCCAAACTGGAATGAAAGGCTCTTATATTTGTAAGTGTTCAGACAGACACTTTGGCAGCCAACCAGAACCTGGCTCATGATTGTCAGTTACTGAACTAACTGACATTGAGGGTAGGTTGGAACAAGAACTGGGCTCATCCCTCAAGGCTTTGCCAGCCAGTCACGTGAGTCCTGTTGCTGTGCTAACAACCCGAGTGACATTAACGGCAAGAGAAGGCAGCAGGGGGCTTAAGCCTGCTTTTCACAGGGGGTGATTATACAGTGAGCAAAGAAACTCAGTGGGAAAGATACTCTTCACACAACGAGGTCAAGTCCCAGGGGAATTCCTCAGGGATACTCCCCCAATAGGAGCCACAGATGTACAAGTGCAATGAACAACCAGCCAAATTACCCATGAAGTCCAAGTTGCTCTAGGATTTATGTTTTTAAAAACACTTGAGAGGGGAAGGAAAAAAACACTGAAGAATAAGTATAAATGACTTGAAAGACAGAAATGTGGAATTTTTTTACATAGAAAAAAAAAATATATAAAGTATATATTATGGGTTTTGTGGTAGAGAAAGTCTCAATAATATTCAGTTCTGGATAATTTCCATGACATTTTGTTAATCCAAGAAATATTTAGTGAGTATCTACTCTTACACCAGGCACTGGGGAGATGATGATGAATAGTGTCTGACTTTAGGGATTGGCGATCTACATAGTCATTAAAATATCTCCCTCCTCCCAATATTCTCTGTCCCTCAGTAGGCCGGCCAATCTCATAAAATCAGAACAACCATCTCATTAAAAATAATTTTCTTTTCCACAAAAAAAAGCCAAGTAAGAAGAGAGAGCACTGATGCAGATCATCAGACTCTGGCTGTGACTCGTGCCCCTGCGGCCCAGCAGGGCCCCTCACAGCCCCTCACTCCCAGGAATCCATATCCGCATGACCCCCACAAACGCCAGTAGTACCCCGTGGCTTTTGACCGGAGGTTTTGTCTTTCTAATCACCTGTGGAGAATGAAGGTGTTCAATTTTTAAACCTTTGTAATGTCATCAATAGATTAGCTTATTTATATCTATCAAATTTAAACAAATAATCTCTCTCAGATACTTCAAGTAAGAGTTTAAGTTGGGACAAAGTTTCTCCTAAATAATTCAGTTACGTGTATCAAGGGCTTAAAAACATTTCCTAGCCTTTAACCTAATAAATCCTCTAGAAGTCTATTCTCAGATAATAAGCAAATGCAGACAAAGATTTGAGCATGAGGTTTTCACTATGGCTTAGTTTATGATAACAAAAATTTTAAAATAACATGAATGTCTATCAATAGGGGATTGGGTCAATAAATTTAGTATATCCATATAAATAATTTTAATAACAGAGAAATAATCACAATATTAAACTAAGTGGGGCTTAAGTTATAAAACTATATATACTTGTTAATTTATATATTCATAGAAAGATACTAGACAATTATTTGTACATTGTGCATTGTTTAAATTTTTGCAATTAAAAAAACCCTGTAACTTTAAAACATGCATTGTCAACAGGGGTGATATAGTTCCCAATGGGATAAAAACTGGTTTGGGGTTGGGACAGAAGAAAATCTTAGACATTACAATGATTTGTAGTTCTCCAAGGGGCCATAGTACATAAACAGATATACAGTATGTGGCATTAACATTTCAGGAGGGCTGTTGGCAGCACTTAGCAAACATATGTCTAAAGAGTCAATATTTTTTAAATCTTGAGAGGAAATGGTTAAAACAAAAAGAACAAAAAAAATCAGAAGAAAAACAAACTCAAAATATTAGCAGTGGTCATATTTAGGTTGCAGTATTTTGGATAACTTTCTGTTTCTTTTTATATTATTCAGTAGTATCTAAAATGTATATAATGAAAATGTACTACATTCATAATAAGGAAAAACAGAAATTTAAAGTTAATTTAAATTGAATAAATCAAATAATTAAAATAAATTAAAATGTAAAGAGAACTTACTGAATTTAAGAATGAAGAGATAAATCAATGAATCCTATATTGGCCCTTCTCTGTGTCGCAGGGATATTACTTTCACACTGAAAACCCCTTCAAGGACTGGCCGGGAGCATTTGAAGAAGGCTTAAAAAGGCTGAAGGAAGGGGACCTGCCAGTCACCATCCTCTTCATGGAGGCAGCAATTCTTCAGGACCCTGGAGATGCAGAGGTGTCACTCTCCCTTCATTCTGCCAGACTCAGAAAGTGGCTGCATGTGCTAATGAGGGACAGAGGATGGCACAGAACTGTGCTTGGTGGCTTTCTCATCAAGTAGTGGTTTCCAAAGGAGTTAACCTGCCTTAGTCTATTTGTCTGAACGTTGCAAATAGGTACATGTTATCTCGCCAGGTTTCTAATCTGCAGTATCTATAGTACCCAAAAATAAAGGTTGGGGACAGGAAATGAAAAATCAAAATTACCAACCTGGAATCTCACCAGTACTTTTCAGGGGACAATGTATAATTGTGTCTGGGTCTCGAGTCACACCATATATCACCCTTGTTTTATTCACTCAACATTTGTTGAGCACATTCGGTGTCCCCAAAATTACACCAGGTCCTGGCTTAAAATATTGAAAAGCTGGAAAGATGTAACAGTTAAAGAGACATGTTTGTGATCTATCTGGGGAGTCAAGCAAATAAATCGATGCAGTCAATGCGATGTCAGCACATGCACAGGAGGCCAGGAGAGCAGAGAGCAGGACTCCTAAGCCAGCTTTTCTACACAAGTGAATCCAAAGCTGAGGTTTGAAGGAGGGAGAATTAAAGACAACAGGGGAGTTGAGTTCCTGTTAAGAGGGAATGGACATGGGTAGGCAGAGGGGCTTGAAACATCTTGTCAGATGGAAGAGGGGAGGACAGAATGGTAGCGGGGAGATAAGAAGAGATAGGCAAGAGTTTAAGTTTCATCTAAAAGCCATCGGAAACCATGAGGGGACTCTGCTCGGGAGAGGCATATCAGCAGATTGCATGTTAGAAAAACCCCTTTCTCTGGGAATGGAAGGGTGATTGGAGAGAAAGGCTGGGAGACCACCAAAGAGCTTCTGCAGTCCTATCTTAGTCCACTAAATTTCTACATCTGTGAAGGCCTACAATAAGTTAGTGGCAATATAAAGTCTTCTTTTTTAGTTTGTGAGTTATTTTCAGGAATCATTTTATAAGGGATATTCCCAGAGGAATTTGCAGAAATTTTAGGGACAGGTGTATATGGTGCTGTGAATACAATATAAAATAGTGGTTAAGGTTCTAGGCTCTGCTATCCCAACAGCATAGGTTCAAATTCCTGCTCTACCTGTTAGCGAGAGGACCTGGGACAAGTCATTTAAGCCCTCTAAGTTTCAACTTCCTCATCTGAAAAATGGAAATCATAATAGTAACTATCTCATTGAGTGTAGTGAGGATTAAATTAGTTCATACAAATAAAATGTTCAGCTCAGTTCCTGGCATCTCAATATTTAGCCTTCATTATTATTATTGGTTGTATAGGTTGAAGGAGAAAAGAGGTCACTAGTTAAAGCTCCTAATATCTTGTTGGTCAAAAGATTTATAGTGAAATGGGATTGAGCTGAGAGCTGGAATTGTTAAAAAAATATATATGAATCATTATAGAAGAGAAAATCATTACATTAATAATGGAAAGCTACAGATGACCCTCCACAAAATAATATTAATGTCATCTTACATTTGTAAATGCTATGTATTTTATAAGGTGTTTTCATATATATTATATTATTTGATGTAACCACTCTGGGAGGTTAAAAATATATACATACATTATTATCCCAAATCTCAGGTTCATTAATGAGAAAATTGGGGCCCTTCATAATTAATGGATCCCAGGCAAGGACCCAGGGCTTCTGAATCTGTGGAGAATTCCAGACCAAGACAATAACACTGTAGACAGTGAAAATGACACCGTGGCCAAAGGCTAGGCAGAAGTTCCCAGAGAAAGACCGTTTTATCGATTTTTTCTTAAGAAGCATTCTAAGATATATGGAAGGTGAAATCAAAGTAGAAGCTGCTCTATGTACATTTGAAATATTAAAAAGAATAATGATATTCTGAGGGAAAATAATCAGTATTTTTATGAGTTTAGAGGGCGTACGTGATAATAACCCATGAAGGGAAAAGCTAATACAATTTTAATGGCACTTTAGGATGACTTTATGTGCTTTCCTCGAGTTTTATTTTAAAATGTCTAGAGCATTAATTTCAGGGGTGGGAGAGTTAGACACTGCCCAAACATTTTTAAATCCCTAAGACCCTGATACTCTCCCATCCCCAGCAAATCTGAAGACAATGTGTATAATGAGAGATTTTGCTCATGTGTATTACTCTTATAATGGTATGAGAATTACTGTTCTTATGAGTACATAGATAGAAATTTGTTATATTAAAACTTTAATTCTCAATATGAAAAAGATACCTGCCTGAAGATGCCCTTCATATCCTTTACAATAGCAGAGGATTGCAAACAACTTTAGAGCAACACGGGAATTGGGTGGATAAATAATGGGATGTCCATTCAACAAAATTTAAATTAAAAATTAAAAATTTGTAAAAACATGTAAAAAGAGCTTGAGACACAATAAAAAGCATGACTGTAGATTATAAAATTATATATTATGATTGTGTTTTATATGTGTTTTATACATTTTAACAGTGATTACATTAGAGGGGTAAACAAATCATAGAAGGTTATGTTTTATTTCATTTTGTTTTTCCTAGTTCCTAAATTTCCTGTGAACTCTTTCGTTGGACTTTCATTTATACCAGCTGATTTCATGTTGTACATCTTGAGATTGTTTATTACAAACTTTAGACTATTTTGCTACGTTTTTTAGATTATTTTTCCACCCCTTTTCCTCACAATTGTACAGTTTTATATATTTGTCTTTTGGTTTTGAGATACTTACTATCATGAAATCTTAGAAATTCAGAGGTTTCCACAGCACTGGGTTTTAGGAAAGGATAAATACTGAAAGAATTTGGAAATAATGACAGAGGATCTTGACCCAGATGCCAGAGGAGAGTTTGAATGAAGAAATGCATGTGATATTTTTCCCTTTTTCATAGCCCTCATGTCTGAGACAGGCTACTGCGCATAGGAGATCCATCACAGGTAAACCAAATAAAACACGTGAGTAATTCTGCTTCAGCTTGCAATATTAACGTCAGTTGTTTTTCGTAGGCATGGCAGTTCCTCGGGATAACCCAGGCAGAGAATGAAAATGAACAGGCAGCAATTGTCGCCCTCCAGAGGTAGATAAAACTAAGTGCAAATCATGGGCCTAGTGTTAATGGACTTCCTGTGTTTCAGATTTGTCTTTTGATTTTTATTGAAGTGCAAAGAATTTGGCCAGGAAGTGCTAAGATACTACATATCAGTCACACTTAGCTCTAGAAAACAAGAACTTATAACGAAATAATGTTCCTAAATCACAATGTTTTGCTATCTACAAATCACTTAACATTTACTGGCACCACAGAAAGTCTGTATTAAAAGCAATCATAAAGTAGACTCTTTGAATAAATAGTTCCTTTTAACTCCCTAGCCTTCTGCAGCAACTGAAAGTTTTCTTCATGAAAAATACTGACTAAAGGTTTAGACTACTTTGAGGGTGAAGGGTGGATACAGTGGGTGGGTGTTACATCACACTTACTTGACTAGAACTCCTGTTTAAATCTGGAAAAATAACCTCTACCAAATAGACTTCTAGTTTCCCTGTCCTTTATTATAAATATGTTTAATATATTGGTATAAGAAAATAATATATTTATATACACATATATTCCATATATTAATATTATATATGTATGTGTGTATATATGTGAATATATATATATGTGTATATATATAAAATCTGTGGTGTAAGTGTATAAATCCCGGAGTTTTAGAATCTTAGAATGTAAGGATTCTAGGATTTTGCAATCTTGGAATCCTAGATTTCAAAATTCTGTTGGTATCGGATGATATTGATATAATCGTGCCTCCCTCCCCTCAAGGGAGGATGATACCCTTTTCCTATAGATGAGAGAATTGGGGATTAGAGAAGGTCAAGGTCACAAAAATAGTATGTAGCAGAGTCAGAATTCAAACATTCATCTCCTGCCTCCAAATCTGGAACTTTCTGTCAGTGGTTCTTAACCCTGCACACACATGCACAATAGAATCATTTTAAAAAAATGCCCAGGCATACCCTAGAGATTATGATTACATGGTCAGGGCTGGAGACCAAACATTATAGTTTTAAAAACTGCCCCAGGTGTTTATAATGTACATCCAGAGTTAAGAACTTCTCTGCCTGGTGCTGATAAATTCCTGGGAGGTTAGGACCCCCGCGGAGAGGTATTAGATACTGTCTAGGGCTTGCTACTCGAAGTCTTATCCAGGCACTATATCATCACGGGCAGCTTGTCAGACGTGCACAACTCCCCAACCCCCAGGCCTACTCTACCAGAATGCAGATTTTACAAGATTCCCAAATGATTCACATGCACTTCAAAGTTTGAAAAGCCCTTGCTAGAGGCCAGTGAAATAGAATGAGGCAGAGCAGCTATAACTTGTGTCTCCTGTAAACTCACATCAATAATCTGTAAATACAGGAATTTCCCTCTCCTTTACAAAACACTATACGATCTTTCATCTCCAGATGTCCAATTTCAAGTCACTTTGCTTTGGGGATAGGATGCATATAATATATTAGTAATAGGGTGGCATTAAAATAATGATATCCCTGCCTCTCATTAGATTAACTACTAATAAATTATGTGCAGGATAAGCCACACTTCCTATAGTTTTAAAACCATTTATTAAAACTACCAAACCTGGCAGTCATCAGGATAAATTTTAACTTTCTTAAAAATATGCTCAGGTCCCAATTTTCATGTGGATAAATATGGTGTCTTCCAGGGACTTGAAACTTAAAGATGTTTTTGCAACATTTAATTATTAAAAACTTCAAATTTTCTGAAGAGCTATTAGACTGCGGCTCCCAAAACCATCTGAAATTGGCTTCCCCCCCTTCTTTCAGGTGCTTAGAATTACAGCCCAACAACTTGAAAGCTTTGATGGCTTTGGCTGTGAGTTACACTAACACTGGCCATCAGCAGGATGCCTGTGAAGCTCTGAAGAATTGGATTAAGCAAAATCCAAAGTACAAATACCTTGTGAAGAGCAAGAAGGGATCTCCAGGCCTCACCCGGCGGATGTCTAAGTCCCCAGTTGATAGGTATCCTTCTCATCATATCATAGCCAGCAGCAAACACCCGTGTGCGCAATTAATCACCTTAAGGGTAATGAATGAGTTTCAGATACCCACCAGTCACCCCAGAATGGTTTGCAGGATAGCATTCTGCAGCACTGATTTGAAAGACTGATGCTGAGCCCAAGGCCAACCTTTTGACACGTGAGCTACATTATGGGCGCTCACATTTATCTGAGCACCACGTTTTAAAGCCAAATGCTTTGGACATATATTTACCTAAAGTATAATGAGTACTGATGCTCCAAGTTTCACAAAACTTGAGAATTAGGAATGGGGAAAAGTTGCAGTCCTGTCTTCTAGAAATTTTGTTTTCTGTCAGCAATAAACCCTGATATTAAATCCTTTCTCACTGAAGACTTGGGAAACTCAGCTGTGGGGTTTTCCCCACCGACACTCACAGGGCCAACAGAACTCTCCTGTGAATTCCTTACTTAGCGCAGCCTGCATCTGGGTGCTACAAAGTATTTCAAAAAAATCAGCAAAATTTTTTAACATTCAGTGTTAACAGTCCTCTCATTAAGCTAAGATACTATAAGCAAAATTTTCTGGTCTGTAACGAAGAGAGACTTCTTGAAATAGAGTCAAGAGATTTAACAGGAAATCATTCATACTCAGACGGTTTGGATTACAAATCTAATTTTTGCCATTGTAGCTCTGTTCTGGAAGGAGTGAAGGAATTATATCTGGAAGCTGCCCACCAAAATGGAGATGTGATTGACCCAGACCTACAGACAGGTCTGGGGGTCCTGTTCCACCTGAGTGGAGAATTCAATAGAGCAATAGATGCATTTAACGCTGCCTTAACTGTGCGGCCAGAGGTAAGACAGCACAGTGAGGCAAGAAACCCTAAGGTTCTCTGTAACACAGAAGTTTTTTCTATTTCTTCTACACTTTATTTCCCTGCGTCCAGTGGTTTACAGTGATCGGTACTAATGATGTGCTACTGTGGCTGTTAATCCTGAAATACCTAAAATAGAAACATTAATCACATGCAGCATCAAAGGGTAGCTGTTCTTTGATAACTGAAAGTCATTTCGCAAAGTTGTCCGTAAAGATTTTTGAGTAATTCACCTCGCCAGTGTCCCTTTCCGTGAGCACTGGAAATACTTTTAGCCACCTTGCTTCCTCTGCAGGGAAATGTGGGCATGCTCTGGCACTGTGGCTTGTTTAGAGAGCTCTGATTTTGTCATCAGGACTATTCATTATGGAACCGTCTGGGGGCGACCTTGGCGAACGGAGACCGCAGCGAGGAAGCCGTGGAGGCCTACACGCGAGCACTGGAGATTCAGCCGGGCTTCATCCGGTCCAGATACAATCTGGGGATAAGCTGCATTAACCTGGGCGCCTACAGGTAAGTAGGCAACAGGCCTGGAATGAAAGGCACGCCCAGGACTGAAGTCCAATAACCCAGAAGGTGCTTTCCAAAGAAAAATACCTCCCTTTGTAGTAGTATTCCTCTTCCTCCTGCCTGAAGGGGGTGAATGTGGAACCTTCAGATCCTGAGGCCTGTTTCAGCAGGAACCGTGTGCTTAGCGGGTTCTCAATCGTCAGAGAGCAGCAATCATCCAGGCATCTTGGGAAATGCAGATTCCCAGGCCCCTCCTCCTCCCTGTTCCCACTCACCCCCCAAGATTTCCATTCGGTCAGCCTGGGTTAGGCCCAGTTCTCTGGGTCTCTAACACCCCCAGGGCAACTCCTTGACAAACACGATCCGTCCAATCTTTCATTTTCCACTTAAGGAAAAAAAGAATCTTGGGGTCATGGGCAAGGGGACTCAGCAAAAAGACTCCAGAAGGTCCTGGAACCAGTGTTTAGCAAAGCAAAACCAAAAATCCAGGTTTTCTAGAACCTAATGTACCAGTAGAATTATTAGGGAAAAAGAAAAAAAAATGGATTTATAGTTTGAACTGTCTTTTGCATTCTTGCATCCTTCATCATTATTGTTCAGATCTATGTCTTCTCTCTCTTCCCCATTACCAGGGACCATAAATGACCTTTGGGTAATAAAAACATGGGTGATCTTTGCTCTCCTTTCTTTTTCCATTTTATCATTTTCTCAGTAAACAGGTATTACTTTCATAATTGAAATAAAAAACTAAATGTGTTTACAACTAATTGATCACAACCAGGTACAGATTCCTTTGTTCCTTCTCCACTCCCACTGCTTCACTTGACTAGCATTAAAAAAAATACATAAAACTTTTAAAAAAGTGATAATAATAACTATCTTGCAGAATTATTGTGCAGGTTAAATGTAATTGTCTAGCTTAAAGCAGATGCTCAAGATCTAGTAGGTTTTATTATGATGATTATTATTGCCATCAGTATCCTTATTACCGTTATTTATTAAGTCATCAGAGAGCTATATAAGCAGACTGTATTTTTTTGACATCTGAAGAATTACTGCTTCTGAACTGCATTTGTGCATTTTGCCATAAGCAAGTACTGAGGTCTTAGAAAATAGTTGTCACATTTATACTAAAAAAAAATCTTACAAAGAACATTAGTCACCAGATTACACTGTGTCCCCTAAGAGGATTTTTCTGAGGTCAGAACTAGGAATAGCTAAGTGACTCTTCATCAACTGGCTTGTTTTATTTTATAGACACTGTGGAAAGTGCCACTTCAGAGGCCCTCTTACTATCAGCCGTGTAAAAGCCCAGAGTTGACTCTGAGCCACCTCCCCACACATGAGCCGTCTAAGCCCTGGCTATGTCCATTTTGTGAGAAGAGCTATCCGTAGGTAGACATCTGCCTGCAATTTATGATCCTTTTCTTGGGAGCAGCGTACCCAGGGCTGCTTCTAGTCCGCCATCTTCCTCCCATCTCCTATTTTGTATACTAACTTCATTCCTAGCTTCATCTGATTTTCCTGACCAGGTTTTCTATTTACCTCTTTTATTCACTTTTTTTCTAGATATGTTGTGTATATGTATCCTATGGGACAACTTAGATTCTTTTTTTGGAACAAGGGAGATATAAATAATACATATATACATGTAGACATATCAAATTCAATTAAAGGAGGCTTTTATAAAACTGCTGGATGAGTTTTTCTTAATAGTAACTATTTAGTATTAGAAAACAATACTTGAGGCCAATAAAATACTTTCTGGGAATTCAAAGATATGAAATTCATCAGGGCAACTATTTGCAATAAGCCATGAAGGTCCATGGCAGGTAAAAATGGGCAACTCTATTGAGGTGTGAATTTTAAATTCTCAAGCAGAAATTCTGCTGTACTGGAGCAAGTCAATTTTAGGATTACCAGATAAAATGCAAAATGCCCAGTTAAATCGGAATTTCAGAAAAACAACAAATAAGTTTTTTAGTATAAGTATTTCCCAAATATTGCATGAGATATATTTGTACAGTTGGCCCCCCATATCTGTGGGCTCCGCATCTCTGGATTCAACCAACCATGAATTAAAAATATTTGGGAAAAAAAAACAAAAAAATGCAACAATAAAAATAATACATATTTTTAAAAACAATACAGTGTAACAACTATATTAGGTATTATCACTGATCTAGAGAGATGATTTAAAGTCTATAGGAGGATGTACGTAGGTTTTATGCAAATACTATGCCGTTTTATATAAGGGACTTGAGCATCTGCAGATTTTCTTGGTATCCTCAGGGGTTCCTGGAACAAATCCCCCGTGGATACCAAGGGATGACTGTATTCAAAATTATTCATTGTTTATCTGAAATTTAAATGTAACTGTGCACCCTGTATTTTTATTTGCTAAATCTGGCAATGCTACTCAACCAGCTACTTTGGAACATCTTGACTAAGCTTTGTGGGTCTTTTATCATCACACTGGATGTGGGAAATCTGAAAAGTGATAAACATTTTTTCCCTCAGAAAAAAAGACCATTAAGTGAGACATAAACCTTAAATGAATTCTGAAAAGAAGTATAACTTGAGGTGTTAGTGTGTGCTTAGGAAATAACAATATAGAGATATGGCTCAGAAGAAAGTTACAAATAACTTCTATATTCACTGAAGTCTTGGGACCTCTCCCTCAAGAACCGCAGGTATCTGTGTATGTAGCTACAACATTTGCTTCTGTTATCTCACATTTTCTGTAAAGAGTCAAAGGCAAGCCCTACACTAGCATTTGAAATAAAGAGAGGAAATTGTTGGTGTTAAACTTGGGTATAGCTTAAAATGATACACCTTTGTCAACAGAGTCCCAGAGTAGAACTTAGACCAATGAGTTTTAATCTTTTCACAAAGGAGGACCCCTTTTAATGAAAAAAATTTCATTCCCTTTGATAGTAATATTTTTACTATTAGTATAATGAGGGAAAACTACTATAAAGTAATGCTTTTAAGTGAATAAGCTTTTTATTAATCATGACAATACACACCAATGACTTAAAGTTAATCATACATAAGGGTGTGAAACATTTGAAAACAATAGTACACATATACATGTACATGTGACAGCTCTTCACACATACACATGTACAATCTTCTGAGTCCCCCAAAAGGACTCTGAATTCATAAGTTGAGGAACAGGTTTAGACTATTTTTATGAAAAAAATCCTGGAGTCATTTGATCAGGTTAATAAATTAGACTATTTTGTTACTCTCAAAACCCCTCTGAAATTATTGCCACACATTTGAAGGCTGGGAGCAGCCAGTGAATGAGGGCATTTCGAGATCTTCCTCCCCCCAGAGTTCTTGCAGTTCTAGAATGATGAGGAGAAACTAGGAGACATTATCAATAGAGCTGCCCACTTGTGAAGAGGGGACAGAAAGAGCCTCTGAAACAGATTCCCTATGTCCATCCACTTATAAAGCCTCCTTTCTTGCTTGATTACAAGAAACCCAGAAGAGGGGTGATGAGAACACCCGCTCCACTCTATTACCCAGCTTGCTGCATACAGCATGACCATTGCCCAGTTGCTTTCATCTCCAGACAGATCTAACACTATAGATGAGCAAATGCCTAGAGTATGCACATTGGAATTAGAAATCTAGCCTCACTTCAAGGTTTCTTGCCAGATGCTTAATAACTACCTCGCAGGATTAAAAGAGATCAAGTGTGTGAAAAGTTCTTGAGAAGAGGAAGGCAGATACAAACGGAAGTGGCATGATTATTCTTAGCAAGGATCGTTTTGTCAGATACATGATACAAGGTTGGAGTGACATGGGGAAGTTGAAGAGACCCAGGTACACCTGGCACCTGAGGGCGATTGTGGACTGGTGGACAAGAGGAGCTGGAAAGCTTCTGGATAGACCTAACTCAGCTGTTCTCAAACTTTGTGCTCTCAGGATCCTTTCATACTTTTAATGATTATTGAGATCTCCAAAGGACTTTTGTTTATGTGGGTTATATGGATCAATATTTACCATATTAGAAATTAAACTGACAACATTTTAAAAGATTCATTTAAAAATAATAAAACTCGCTACATGTTAACATACATATTTTACAAAAAATAATTATTTTCCAAAACAACAAAAAATGTTTAATGAGAAGAGTAGCATTGTTTTACATTTTCACAAATTTCTTTAATATCTTGCTTACTAAACTCTCATATCTGCTTCTCCATTCGATCTATTGGGATATCACACATCACAAAGTCTGCAAAATTCCACTGTGTGCATGCGAAAAAATAAATGAACATGAAAAGGTCAAATAACATCTCAGTTTCATTATAAAAATGATTTTGACCTCACTGATCCCCAAGGTTTCCCAGAGCACACTTTGAGAACTATTGATCTTACTCAGTAAGAGCTTTCACATGAATTGATTCAACTGCACCTCACAAAGTTTTCAAATGTCTTCTCTTATCCCTATTACATACACAAGGAAACTGAATCTTGGAGAAGATAAGACATTTGCCTAAGGCTAAATATCTGAGATTCAAGATAATAAATTTAACTCCATCCTAACTGTTTTCCATATTTCTTGTTTCTAAGTAGGGCCATATTCTTCCTCTTAAACTCTTATAGAAACCTACAAGAGGATTAAGTCTTCAAATTATTCTTGGAGTGGGGGAAAATCAAACACATTAATGAGTTAGCAATCGTTTGCTATTATTCTTCCTCTTTCATATGACATTCCTAAAATAAAATTTGCTTTTCTTTTTTCTTTCCAATTTCACTATATTTAACAAATATCGGCCGGGCACGGTGGCTTACGCCTGTAATCCTAGCACTATGGGAGGCCAAGACAGGAGGATTGCTTGAGCTCAAGAGTTCGAGATCAGCCTGAGCAAGGGCGAGACCCCATCTCTACTAAAAATAGAAAGAAATTGGCCAAACAACCAAAAATAGAAAAAAATTAGCTGGGGCACGGTGGCGTGTGCCTATATTCCCAGCTACTCGGGAGGCTGAGGCAGGAGGATCGCTTGAGCCCAGGAGTTTGAGGTTGCTGTGAGCTAGGCGGACGCCATGGCACTCTAGCCCAGGCAACAGAGTGAGACTCCGTCACAAAAAAAAAAAAAAAAACAAAAAACAAATATCATTCACTAAAGATAATGAGAGATTCAGAAAGTTGTTCATCTGATCATCAAGAATACCAGAGAGAGGTGATTTAGGGTTTTAGACTAAAATAACTCAATCTGGTTTTTTTTTTATTTTAAGTTTGCTAACAATGACATGTGTTGCATTTTAAAATATCTGTTTTTCTACCCTCTCAGAGAAGCAGTCAGCAATTTTCTCACTGCCCTCAGTCTGCAAAGAAAGAGCAGGAATCAACAGCAAGTTCCTCATCCCGCCATCTCTGGGAATATCTGGGCTGCCCTCAGAATTGCACTGTCTCTGATGGACCAACCGGAACTCTTCCAGGCGGCCAATCTCGGTGACCTGGATGTCCTCCTAAGAGCTTTCAATTTGGATCCCTGAAGGAAAAGGAAAAAAATAAATAATAATCCCTCATCTGTTTAATTGTACTGAGAAATGAAAAACTATTTTATTATGAATTTCAGAAATGATGAATCAGATATTCAAAAGGACATGGTCATATAACCCAAGGAAATTATTTCTACAGACAATGCCCAGTCTCTGTTCAGATCCAAAAGCACACAAAGTTGTAGACAGAGTAAAGGTCGGGCTCAAAAGAAGAACTGAAAGACTGAAACTAAAGTAAAGTGACTGTGTGCGAATACTCTTTTCACAAGTTGTAAGCATATTACAAAACATGTTCTTTGGGGTTTTTGTCCCTGCTTGCAGCGAAGGATACATCTGAGGAACTTGCTCATGGGAGAAAGCACTGCCTCGGATCAGGAAATTCTGACTGTTTCTGAAATGTCCCCTTTTGCAAGACTGAACATAGTTTGGGCCATTGGTGCATGCACATATATTAACTCTTGACTAAAGACAGGCATCGCTTAAACCTGTTCCAATTTTAACTTTTACTGTAGCCCTTTGATTCCAGAGAGGGAGCTTTGCTGGCAAAAGCAGTTTTTGCACTAGAAATTTTTGCTGTTCCCAATCAAAACTTTTCTGGGATTGTATATATGCACTTTAATATCTTATTTATGCCTTGCTGGAGTTTTGTTTTGTTGCTCCAATTTTTAACTTGGGGGTGAAAGATTTGAGAACTCAGCCTTGATAGATCAATGGACCAAATTAAAAATTCCTGAAAACAGTTTTTCATAGTGTAGAGTTTTAAAGGAGCGTTTTTCTTAAAGCAGATATGATGACATAGGGTATAAATATGTCAAACATAGATATTTCATCCACATGCTTTCTGGGACTGTATGAACTTAAGTGAGAGACATAGTACTGTCTCTTTATGCATTCTCTCCAGGGAGAAAGTTTCATGATATCGTGATTTCTATTGAGTTCATGTTAACTTACTTAAGTCATCTTTTACTGGCTTTTTAATTGCCCTGCATACCAATATTCCTTTTAAACTGTTAATATTTTAAATAGTTTTTCTGAAGAGTGATAAATACATTTTTCCTAAAAATTATGTGTTTTCTTAGTTTCATAATACTGCCCTGTTTATCCCCTGCATTCTAAGTGATAGAAGAACATTTTCTAACTGAATCTCACTGAATGTCAGCAGATTAACATGAAAGATGCACACTTCTTTGGCTCTTCGAACATTTAGCAAGTATCAGAAATTTTCTGTTGACAGTGGTGTTTTATTTAATTGGTTACATTCCACTTAGTTCTCCAGAGTGTTTTGTATATGTGTTTAGGACTTGGTGATTATTTTGAAAGACATATTTTTTTTTAAAGAATTAGAAAAATTGTTTGCAAAATGCTAACCAAAATATAATTTAACCCACGTCCAGTTCCAGTATGTTGTCCCATTCTTTTTCATCTTTGGTCCCCCGGAACCTTCCCCAAAGTAGTCTAATCCCAACTTTTTCTTTATGCTCTTTGGTGAGAAATAGCTCATTCCACTCATGATTATAGTTACAAAAAAAAAAAAGGAGGAAGAATTTTGGTCAAAACTGTTTGATTGCGGAATTAGCTTCTATTGAGGGAGAAATGTGCACACATTCTTAGAAATTGAATGTTAAGTGCAGGTACAAATCCTCCCCTCTGTTACCTTTGAAGTTCCTGAGTTGTGAGAGGACCTCAAGTTAACATAAAACCACAAATCCTTGAGGCGTATGTATGTTATGATCTATTCTAGTTTATAAGGACAGAGTCGAAGGCACTGTGCTGGGTGCCAGGTTTTGATATTCATTGTCAAAGCTCACTTGGGCAAGGTGATACTCCAGCCAGCCAGCAGGAGGCAGAGGCACGCAGGCACTCACCAGTGGGCAGTAGTACAACCCCGGCGTGGCCTATGATTCTCTACAGTCTCTGCAGCAAAGTGAAGTTCACCAATATTTTCAAGAATGGTCTTCTTTAGAATTTTGGAATCCTGGAATCTCAGTCTGGGAGGGACTCTTGGGGCCAGCCTGCAACCCATGGTAGCTGTCTGCTTGAATATACCTGATAGTAGAACAGCATCCATTCCCTGCCCGTTCCCTCCTCCTCCCAGTCTCTGTACAGTCACTGACTGGCCAGTTGACTTGGGCAGTCCAGTAGGAGCCTCTGAACTATTCAAAGCAAACTTTTCAGCTCCTTTGCTTGTGATGCCATTCTACACGTTCAGCAGCAACTGAATTTGCAGCCGGAATGTAATGCCTGAAAATGTGGAATAGTTTGGTTTAATTTGATTGTGCTAAGTCGTGGTGAGTTTTGTGGCCCAAGTTTTCTTTTTTTTTTTTTTGCTATTGGAAGACAAAGTAACTTCAGACTCCAGGGAGTTGTTTTAGGGAAGACTAGACAATTTTCCATTTCCATTTGCAGAGCATTTGGTAAGATTTTCTCCAGTATGTCTACTGTCCATTAGAACTAAGATTTTTACAGGCTGCTGCTTGTCAGGAAGTCCAGAATTACTGCCCAAGAGGAAAAGAATTGCATTTTTCAATAATTTGTTATAAAATTAAGTAGAAACTATTATTAAAACGTGACTGAAAGTTTATAGAAATAGAGCACCACCAAAAATTAAGTAGTAGGACTTTAGAACAGTCTTTTTTGTATATATCATAACGTGTTCGGGTTTTTTTTTAAGTGTATACACTTTTTTTAGGCAGAACTATTTTTGGCTTCTCATCTTCATGGCATGAAATTGTCATTTAAATTACTCTTTCCATTTGACAGGGTAGGGTGCCCTTATTTCCCTTCTGAGGCACTTTGGGAAGGCTTGAGTTTCTTTTTTCATGTATTAGTGTCAACCTAAGAGCTCATAGGTGATGGTTCTCTTTTACTAGAATAGGTCACTTGATCGCATAGAGGTGATTTTCGGGGACCGACTTCACCAGTAGATTGGATGAAATTGCAGAGAAAGTCAGTGATCATTGCTGGGTTTCAAAATATGTTACAACCATTTCTAGTAGGCTGTCTCTGTGTGCTGCTGCACCTTCCTAAAGGTGGGAGGAGAGGGGGGAGGACAGGAGGAAAGGATGCTCTTACTGGGCCAGTCATCTTGCTTCTTCATTCCCTTGACTTCCTCCCTAGATCACTCCCCTGGACTCCTGAAAGAAAGGCAGGTCTTGTTCACAAGGAGACTTTAATAGAAAACTGTGAACTGTGTTTTCTCAGCCAATCTGGATTCCTACTGGAATGGCAAAGTAGTGGTACATAGCTGGGTAGGGATGTCCAGGACACACTCACTTTTGGAGTTCTGTGCCACTTTCCTTGCTCTTCTATCTAAAGAAAACTATTATATTGAATCTTGGGCCCATGTCTAAATACTTGTATAGATAACTATTTCTGGTATATTCTCACCATACAAGGAAGACTTGAACACAATTGCATCTAGTCCCACTTATAACAGGAGCTCTCAAACTCTTTACCATAAACTTTGTCTGTGAGCTCCTTGGGCATATAGGAAAGCAAGATGGTCATTTTGAGTCCTTCCCTAATTTGTTCCTGAATCAGTTCTACAAGACTGGACCGTACTTTTAAGTTAGTTGTCATAGCAGCTGTGAATGTTGTTTTATATCTTGAAATGCTTCTATTCATAGAAGCATTCTAGAAACAGGGTATTCTGAAGGCTTAATTTGTGTGCCATATTTTTGAGCCCTCTTAGTTTGGAAATTATTCACATATATACACATAATTTCAACTTTGTAAAATAATTTCAAATTCATTCCCTACCCTCAGTTTCCCTATCATCTCAGTAGTTATACAACTGGTTGAAATTAAACTGTTTTGAACTAAGAAGTAGATACATATATATTTTTAAAGAGTGCTCGTAGATGAACTCTGGCATAAAGTTTGTAAAAAAGCAATTTTTAAAAAGCAAAACATATAACCTCAGGTACAAAAATATTGCATGCATTAGTACTTGCAAATCTGCCTATTCAAATATTAACCAAAGCATGCAAGATAATTTTACTGAATGTAAATTTACACAGTGCATGATTAAGTCTCATAGGTTAGCTTGTTTTCCTTGCTTCTGAACAAGGGAGCATTTTCATGAACTTTGTGTTAATTTTTCTATTTGCTTTTTCTATCCTATCCCTGAAATCGTTCTCATGCTATCACACAGAACTTTGCAGATATTCACACATTAAGTTTGCACAGTGTTGTAACAGTGCCATACTAATCCTATGAAGAATTTAGGTACTTAGATATCTAAATACTTTTAAAAACCAGCTGAGGCACAACAGGTCGGAAATTGAAACAAATCCAAGTATCTGAATCTACTAAACTAAATTGTGTCAGTTGCCTCAGCACATCAAAGTTCGGGCTCTAAGTTCTTAATAATGCATTTCAAAATTTTTCTAAATGTTTAGGAATAAATTAGAAAAACTGACGTTCTAAATAAGCTGGGGAGGTTGGGATAATATCAGGCACAGGAAAATCATCACCAGGTAAAGCGGACATGGGGCCTTAATTTCCATAAATGTCGCATAGCGAGTGTGTGGGGTCTCACGCAATGTTCTGACACAGCCCTATTTGTATGGTCGGCGAGCTACTTGGACCCATGTCCCTTGAGAAGCTGCACTTGATCAGTAGGTCTAAAAACACTGAAATTCAGGGAATGCTGAGGTGATTTCATGGTCACTCGGAACCAAATCTGAAGTCTTCTCACTGCCTTTTTCTGTAACCCCTATTTCATGAGGAGACTAGAAATGGAGAGAACAAAGTTCAGCAAGACAATGGGGTCTTACGCTAGTAATAGCTTTGTCACCCACTTCATACGCCCCTGAACCCCCACGCACATACACACAAGGTCAAAGACAGAATTACGCACACACACAGAGCAAAGACCGTCCGTTGTGTGGAGGCGTTAAACAGTGAAGAGAAGAAAAAACAGAAAATTAAAGTGTGAGGTTTAACAACCTCTCGTGGTATTTTGCCTTGAACGAAGTTTCCACAACCTGCAACCTCTGCAGAAATAGCAAAATAACATACTCTGGAAACAACTGTCCCAATCTCAGAACTGTTTTCTCAGACCTTCTCTACCAGAGAAAACTAAACTGCAGTGCTGCCGAGTGTAGTGGCAAAACCTAGACAGGCTCAGTGGAAGACATTTAGAAGCTTGTACTCAAAATAATAAGATGAAAAATAAAACAAAACAAAAAAACAAAAACCAATGAGGCAGTTCTTTGTTCAACTATAAAATGTTGTAGTTTGGTTTTGGGGTTTTTGTCTTTGGATTTGTTGGAGAGAGAAACGTGACACAAAAAGACTGAGAGGTGTATTATAGTCTCAGCTGGGTAAGTTGAACATTTGGCATTTTCACTGAGATATGTAACATTTTTGCATGGATACCATAAAGGACTGTGCCATGTGAGAAATGTGTTCATCACTGACTGTTAGCAGTAGTTAAAGGAAATATAGCTAACCTAAACTTTTACCAATTCCTTTCATTTTCCCCATATGTCATCTAACCCAAACCCTCCTCGATGTTCATTGCCCAAATTTGTTTACATTGGTTGAAAAAAAACCTGATTAATTTAGTAAACTTTTTACAAACTATAACAAGCATTTATTAACTATTTAGAAAAGACATTTCTATATATTTTGTATATCTATGAGTATTGCATATATGGTCTAATCTAAAAATATTGTTTTGAGACAAATTCTTCTGTGATGCTTCCTCATCATGCTCAATAATGTTTAAAATCTTGGGATTTCATTTTCAAGCTGACATAGATAACAAAGAAAAAATTTAACTTTAAATGTTTACATTGAGTCTCTAAATTAATTCCAACCCAGTTTAAATGACCTATAGTAAATTAATGGCAATGGGGGAGGGGATTTAAAAGTTATTGGCATACTATGTGATCCTGTATCTGTAATTTAGTGAAATAATATGTATCATAGCACAATTCCGTTGGATATTAAGGCTTCATCTTAGTATTTCCCTGCATTGCTCTTTGAAATAAAGTTACTACCATAAAAATAACCTCTTATCATATTGATGTTTTAATTTATTCAGTTGGCTTATAATTTGCAAAGTACCAAGATTAAGGTAGTATTTTTGTACTATTATTGGAAGCATGCCTTCCCTTTTTCACATTATTAAATTGTATTTATATTTGTGCAATTTTAAACTATGTTTTCAAATAAACTTTGTCTGTGGCTTCAAAGTCTTTTCAGGAATCTTTCAAAATGGGATTTGGGAATCAGAGTTGCTTCAAAGCAAATGGAATCCAATTTTGATTACTGGCTAAAAGGTCCTTTTATTGACTATCACTACATATGATTTTGCATGAGTTATCTGGAAATCAGGAATGCATTTTTAGATATTCAACAAAACTTTAAAATATTCCTCCTCTGTTAATTTTTTAAGACTAGGATATTATTTAACCTGAAATCGAATTTTGTGATTTTTTTAGAATAAAAATATTAAAATATAATTCAGTTTTAGGGTCTTTTTTTTTTTGGTCAGCCAGTCAATAAATATTTGAGCCCCAACAATGCGCTGGCACTGTTCTAAGTGTGGGACAGTGGTAAGTGAATAAAATCAAACTTGCCCTTGAAGAGCTCAGATGTCTGTGGGAGGAGACCTACAGATACTTCAACAAATAAGAATGCCATGTGCTGTGAAGTGCTAGAACAGGGCACATAAGGTATCGTGAGAGAGAGTGGGGGCTCCCTTAACTATAGGTAGTCAAGAAAGTTTTCTCTTATGCGACATTTGGACTGAGATTTAAACGACAAGTCAGCCAAGTGGAGTTGGGGACAAGGTTCCTGGCAGAGCCAACAGCTGGCACAAAGTGCCAAGGCAGGAATAAACTAGTGTGTGTGCAAGAAGAAAGGAGGCAGGGTGGTGAGGACTGGGGGCAGGGAGACCTTAGAAGACCCCTGGAAAGAGAAAAAGATTGTGGGAGGCCTTCCCCATCTAATACAGGGTCAAGGGCAGATTTCCTGCTAAGCAAAGAGGATCCAAGTTTCTGTGCTTCCAATATATTTACAAAGTAAAGTCCTTGAGTCAGCTTTGTGCTAAAAGGAACAGCAGACTCTAAGGAGGAGAGTTAGAGAGAGAGAAAGACTCGAGCATCCCTTTCTTGCTCTTTTGATCTGAAGCAGCACTTAGCCTCGGTGGAATTCCATTTTTTCCTCTATAAAATCAAGCTGTGCATATTTCTTTCCTACTTCACTGCGGTGCTATATAAGGTACAAATCCATTGATCTAGTGGTGAATTGAGGCCTCCCCTTCCCCCACCCCCCTCCTTGGATAATACAAGCCCCTTTTACATTTTCTACCTCCACTTTTTAAACGTAAATTATGTTAATTTCCTGAAATAGCTGCTTTTTTTCCCATGTGTATATAAAAACAGCCCAAGGTCTGAAGAGTTGTTTGTATTTCTTTACAAGACTCCTTAAAGTAACACCTTAATTACCCAGCACTTCAGGGCTCACAAAGAACTTACATTTTTGTTCTCACTTACATCCCGTAATAAATCATGCTGCCTGGTAATCGCAGATATGCCTCAGTTTTGAGAACTGATGGCTAAGTTTAGTATTTTGGCCTGGAGAGTTAAAGTACTGGCCCTCAGTACTGCCCATGTTTGAGTTTCTGTACCTGAGTTAAGATGCATAGAGACCAGGCAGTGCAGCCTTCTCAGCCCAAGTTCTTTGAAAGGGAAACAGAAAAGAAGCTAAATAACATTTACTGAAACCTACCACGTGCCAGATTCCCTGGGCTGCACGTTTCTACTCTGCCATTCAACCCCAGTGGGCACTCTTCTCCCATACTTTTGCCCTATTAATAATTTTATCCAGTCCATAATTAATATGACTGCAAATAATGAACATAAGAGAAAAAATTGTGCAAGGTGAAAAAAATCTCTTCTAAATTAAAAACTGACTAAAGATCGTATCTAATACTATTATAAAAACTGCAAAAACTGATCCAGGAAAAAGTAGGCTTGAGGTAAACAACCAAGATGATAGCTAACATTGCTCATGGTAAAAACTTGCTATTGATTAAAAATTGACAAAAGAATAAACTCTTCTGGACAAAACTTACATTTGCAAGATTGCCCCAGTGGAAATAACGGCTGCAAAAGGGAATTTGCAATAGCAAAAGTTTCAGTAGGGAAAATTTGAGAAGGGCCAAGAACTAACTGATGACTCAGACTGTCCTTATAAAATTTACAGAATTGATACCAAGTAAACTAAAATAGAAAAAAATGTGAACACTTGGAAATAGTTGCATGGATAACTATTTCACACCTTCTCTCTCCTCAAATCCTCAAACTCCCTCATCCTCACTCCCAGCTGAGGATCTTGCTTCCTACTTCACTGAGAAAATTAAAGCAGGCAGGAGAGAAGTCCCAGCCCACAGCTGCACTCCTGGTCTCCGCCTCCCTCAGCCTCCCGTTGCCATAGATGGTCTTTCCATGCCCCTGCCCAAATCAGCTCCTCACACTGGCACCAGATCCCCTCACCTCTTGCCTGCTCAAGGACATCAGATCGGCAATTCTTCCATCTATCTCCTCCATCCTTAATATTTCGTTTTCCATTTGACCGTCTTATTTTAAATGTTATTTTAGCATTTAAAACCCACGCTTTCAAAAAGCACAGAGATCATCCATGACCTCCTTAATTTCATGGTCAATTCTCAACCCTCACGTTACAACATAGCAAGACCCTGTCTCTAAGAAAAAATAGAAAACTTAGCCAGGCATGGTGGTCCTAGCTACTTGGGAGGCTGTAGGTAGAAGGGTCCTCACTTGAGCCCAGGAGTTCAAGGCTACAGTGAGCAATAGTCACACCACTGCACTCCAGTCTGGGCAACAGAGCAAAATTCTTGTCTCTAAAAAAATTAAAAATACATAAATAAATATTTTAAAAAATCTTTTAGACTGAAACAAAGGGTCAAAACCTCCATAGGATCAAAATGCTATACGGGTTAAATTGGTGATGTAAAAATGTCCTGTGTTCACCAAATTGTCAGATGCTTTATGTAATTCATCTCAGGTATTATTATGCCCACTATACAGGTGAGAAGACTGAGTGTCAGGATACCAAGTGCATACCAAAGCCACATAGCTAGTCTGTGTTGAAAATAGGATATGACTTCAAGTCTACATGCCTCTGCTCCTGTAATTATACTGCCCTGCCTCCTTACCACACTGAGAAACTTTCTCTAGTTGCTTTTTAAATGATTGGTGGCATGAGGGATAAGAATAACTCATTATTTTCCAATTAAATTTTCCCACTACAACTGAAGTTTGTCACTGACTGTATTTGAAAAACAGGACCAAAATTTCAACAGCACATATTACACTGGTCAACTCCATCAGGCACAATGGGATATAGCAAGTGAATGTGAGTAGCAGCTGGCTTGCATTGTCCTAAAAATTTACAATTCTCTGAATCATAAATGATCCTTTACTATCCAAACCAGTTTCCTCCTCCTCCTCCTCACCAAAACATATGGGAAAACACTGAAGTCAGTCACTTACTTGATTTTTAAAAATATATAGGTTCATTCTTTTACAAACTTTGAACATTAATACACATATTTTTTAAGACAAAACTTACATTTATTGACTGAATTATTGAATATTTATTATCTGCTATATATCAGGCAAAAGGGACAGAAACAAATTGTCCAGAGATACTTTTAACTCCTTCAGCAATGCCCTAGTCCTCATAAGAAATCCATTCTGCTGAGTTAGCATCCATTCATTCTTTGGTTAAACTTCATGCATAGTTTTCTCAAGTGTCCTTTCAAACACTGCATATTCCAGAGAAACCAGCTGTTGTTCCAAAAAGCTCCACTCCATATATATTTAATGTCATTCTTTTCTAAGATATTCAAATTTTTTCCTACGATTTCAACGACCATTGGTCTTCTGAGTTTTTAATCTCCTAGAAAAGGACTGGGCAGACCACGCGTATACGCTGCCGTCTTGACGTTTGAGATACTGAGTTTCTGTTTCCTTACAGTTTTCCCCTCTCTTCATTCCGAAAACTTTGAGGCTCTTTGTAGTTCTCCTTGGCCTAGCTCTTTAGGTGGGGAGGTGGAAAGAGTAGCTGCTTGTCGACAACTATTAATAGCTCTATCCTCTGTCTCTCATGAAAGCCTGAGCTCATTTTGGAGGCCGTGTTGAGTGTCTCTGGGGGCTTCCTCAGCTCCCACCAGCACCACACTGCATCCCCAGCTCAGCCCTGGCCTCATGTCTGAGCACCGCCATTTTGGCGGCTCCAAATCGATGTATCTTTAAGCTGTGATTAACATACCCTATGTGGTAGGCAAAATAATGCCCCCCAAAAAGAGGTCCACATTTTACTCCCCAAAACCTGCAGATGTGATTAAGTTAAGGATCTTGAGACGGGAAGAGTATTCTGGAATATCCGGGTGGGCCTAATGTAATCACAAGGGTCCTTATATGAGGGCGGCAAGAGGCAGGCTGGGGAGATGTGGCCCTGGAAGCGGAGGCTGGAGTGAGGCCAGTGGTGTTAGGAGGCCATGAGCCCGGGAATGTGAGCAGCCTCCGGAAGGTGGAAAAGGCAGGAAGGTCTTTGCCCCTATAGCTTCCCTGCCGACACCTTGATTTTAGCCCCATAAAATCCATTTTCAGACTTTGACCTAATAAATGTATTGCTTTAAGCCACTGAGTCTGAGGTAATTTGTCACAGCAGCAATAGGAAACTCATACCCTAGAAACACAGTGTCATAGAAACATTGAAGTCTCTTGATTTAATACCTCTTGGTTTTGCTTTTACCGTGTTTAGTGGGCCACCACCAAATGCAGAGCCTGAGAACCACAGAAAGGTCTCGATTAACTCCACTCTGTGACGTGACATCCAGCAGAGATGTCTAAGGCAGCAGACTCCTCCCTGCCCTGACCCTCCCACTTCCTCGGAGGTAGCAACGTGCCACCGTTGATGTTCCACTAGCGATGGTGATCACGTAGCCACCAAGGCCGCCCGGCTACACACCAAGAAACCCTAAAAAGAAATCAAATTAGTCACTGTCTCAAGTTACCTGTTCCACTGGTGGATGAGAACCATCAGAATCAGTTTATTTGGCATTAAAAAACAAAAGGGGAAAAAAAGAGCCATAAAGAAACCTTGGATTGTGAGAATAGCTTTTAATTTAAAACAATTGAAGCAATAAATCATCCATCTCTTTTCATCACAGGCAAATACTCTCCCAAAACATTTGATATAGCTTAAACAACAACTGTGACTAGTGCAAAATAAAATAAATACAAACTCTTTCAGGAGCCGGCACCAAACCCTGCAACAGGCTCCGCCTCTGCCGAGGCCGAGGGAGGAGGCGCACGGAGGGCGGCAGGATTTGCACAGTATTTCAACACAGCCAGCTTTGAGCAGACTTCAAAATACCTGGGGAGGGGAGAGCACAAGAGAATGTTGCCTAAAATGAAACAAATATGCCCAACACCCTCATGTGGCTAATACCCTTGGCACCTGGAAGATGCTAGAAAAAGAGGAGCAAAGACAGCAGCTCCCAGGCAAAGCCGAAGGCAGACGGTTAGGGGCTCGTGTGCTTTTGTTTTGTTAAGTAGGATCATACGTATCTATATTGGTTTTTAGGCAGAAAAATCTGCTTTCTGGGAGGTGTTCTGTGCCTCACAGTGCTCCTGACTCCAGCAAAAACATTTGTGCTGCTGCTACTCGGATGCCTCTCAGAACGACCCTTCCTATCTGTGGGATTTCACTGTCTACCCGACATCCTGGAAGTCTAGAGCAGCGCTGTCAGTCTAGAGTAGCAACATCAGCCACACATCTCATTTTAAATTCTTTAGTGGCCACGTTTTTTTAAAAAAAGATAAAAATAGGTGAAAACGTTAATAATATTTATTAAATTATTAATATTTTAGTTAACATCCAAAATATTGTCATTTCAGCATGTCATCAATATAAAATATTGGTGAAATATTTTAAGTTCTTTCTTGGTACCAAGCCTTCAAGATCTGGTATGTATTTTATGTGTACAGCACAATCCCAACTTAGACAAACCAAATTTCAAGTGGCCATTTGCCACACGTGGCTGTTGATTATCACACTGAATAGCGCAGACCTAGAGAATCGGATGCGAACCCTTTCAGGGTGATGTACTGAGTGGGAAATCTCCGTGACACTGTGGAGGTGATCTCATACACCAATTTAAGAGTACAGAACCTTGTTGTGCAACCTAAGATTTTTAAGCAAAGGACAGGACAGGATAGAATCCTTTAAAATAAAGGACAGAATCACATTTTGTCTAACCCCATCCCCTGGTCCTGATGGGATTTAGCAACAGGGATGCCTACAAGATGAAAAAGACATCCTGTCTGTGACACACAACTTTGTCAGACTTATTTGGAGATCATAGCTATAACTGAATTAGAACTTTTTTCCCTGCACCCCCCCCCGAATTTTAAAATATTCTATAAATGTGACAGATTTAGCTGAATGCATTCTGAGTCTTTTCTAGGAAGGTGTTTTAAATGGATTTTTTTTTGTTTTTGAGGGGCATGGAGGCAAAATACCTCATGGACAGGAAAGTTGTCAGTTTCAAGAATGGAAAAAAATAGGATGATGACCAAGGAAAATATAGATAAGTGGAACAGGAATAGAAATGGGACGGGGACACTAAAAATGACACAGGTCCCCAACTGGGGTGTAGAAGCTGTAACAATTCAAAAATATAAGGTCTAAACCTCTAGGTGATCCCTTCTATAAAAATAGAAGAGGCTTTTAGAGGAGGAAGGGACTTCTGAGCTCATCTAGTCTAACCCACTCATTTTACAGAAAAAGGTCTGGAGAGGTAAAGCGACCTGGCCCCACACACTGACAGGTGGAGCCTCATACGGACCAGGCGTTTTCGCTGTGAACCACGGGTCAGGCTCTCGTTCAGGTAAAGGGAATAAACAATTCAGGGAGCGAAAGGTTCCAGCTATTCCCATTGGCCTTCTGCAGCTCAAAGTGAGCAACTGGGGAATGGCAGGCACATCTCTTGTAGGTGGGAGAAAGCAGCTTCATCAGTTCCAAAATGTTGAAGCAGCGTTGATATAAAATGTCATTAAAATATGATTCTTCCAAGAGTCATTTCTGCATACATTTTTTCCTTTAAAAGAAAATCCAAATCTGAACCAAACTGGATTGCTGATTAGTTACATGGGCATTTAGACCAACTGACAAAATAAAAACTTTGATACATTACATTTTCCAAAGACACATTCATTGGGATTCTACACAAATATATATCAAAAGATATTTACAGAAAGAGAGCGCTGTCTTTCACACAGACACCCACATACAGTGAGAATTTCACAATTATACCAACATGCCTCACACAGAGGACTCCTAACAGGTTGATAATCAGTTGACACAATCCACATATTATTCCAGTTTTCAGTCACAAATAATCTCATCTACAAACATGTAAAATTAAGTGGTACATTCCAGACTTTCATTGGGAAACCTGCTTTGTATATATTAAGATACACATATAAACACATTTTTAAGGAAGAAAGGAAACCATTATTTGCTTCAGTTTTTCCCAAATCTCAATCTGAAATAAAGAATAGCACATATACAAAACTTTGCCTTGTAGAAATAGCCCTTTGCGTTGTGAGGCAGAAAAAAAAAGGCAGCCATAGTATGCTTTCTTACAGTATGTTAAGCATCAAAGGGCTAAATTTCTTTTTCTGTTTAATGAAATTAAATAATTTATAGATTATAATCTCAAATATCGATTTTACACCATTAATTTTTCAAAGTTTTATTATAAAATTTTTATTTTGTTCAAAATACACATGCTATCTTTGTCCACTTTTGAATCCAAATTCGATTTCCCCCATTCCAAAAAAAGGCCTTTGCTAGGTAACATCGATGGAAAGCCATTTTTGATGCATGTTTGGAATCATTATTCTGTGACACTCAGCCCTAAGGGGACTGGATTTTGTAAGGCAGCTTGGCATGGGGGTTTCCACGGGAGTCAGCAACTCGAGGAACAGAGCGGGACTGCTTTAGGATGTCCAAGTCTACACTGGAAGGTAACGCCAGCGGGCACACTTGAGTAGAGAATTACTGCACCATGAGCTCCCACCTTCTGCCAATTTCATTTGTTCTCAAATTGAGGAAAACACCAGGTGAGAGAAGGCAGGTGTCATACTCTACTAGGACCCAGCGCAGCACCCCCACCTTCTACTCTGTACAAGTTCATCGCATCCTATCCTCAAAGCATGATTGGAAAGAGAGGGCAGGTGGTCATCGCACCACTGTACAGATGAGGACAGTGAGGCACAGGAAGGAAAGGGACTTGCCCAAGGTCCACAGCCAGGTGGAGGCTGCACCCAGGTCTCCAGGCCCCAGGCCGCCGACCCCGCAACCTTCGCTCACACAGCGTTAGGTGATCTGTGAGACAGGCGCCCCTATGGTGACCACAGTCCTTACTCACCACATCCTGACCCAATGTCTGTGCTTTATTTCACCCAGTTGGTTCTGTTTTATTTTCCTACAGTTTCTAAAAGATCCTTTCAGCCAAACAAATACACGTTAGATGGACAGCAATAAATCCTTTTTCCTTTGACTGAATAATCTGAAATAGAAACTCCAGAGACGCTGGGATTTGGTGCAGAGTAGCAGGAAAATCGCGGAACGCTATCACTTCACCTTTTATCACATTTGAAACTCTAATCTAATCCCAGGTTGCAACTAAAATACCGAAAATAACCAACGTGAGAAGGATGGTCTTTCATAACTTCATATAAACTTTCTTCGCATCTAAAATCCTTCAAGTGTACAAGATCACACTGTTGGTCGCATCAGATAAGCCGTGAAGGCAAGTTAGGAGGTAACAAACCAAAAGGGAGCAGAGACGAGACTCTGGCCCCAGAAAACGTGGACATGGGGGCAGGCAAAGAGCTCAGAGACAGGAAAACTACAGACAAATCGGGGGCACTTTACACGATTCCAGGGAGTTACCATGAGGTATGGTAAAAAGAGTTTACCTATTTCAACTAAAAATAAACACTATGCCTTTGGGGGAAAGGGCTGCTGAGAAACTGGGACTTCACCTACCTTTGGCAAAGGACAATGTCACGCTGCTGTGGGCATCTGGCGTTACGCCACCACCGCCACAAATCCAAGTGAATTCTTGACAGCACTTACAGGGATAACTCAGCCCTTTTTACTCCTTCAAATCTAAGAGGGGAACTAATCTTCTTAAATGTTCCTGAGTTATAATTTCACTAAATATTTACTTGCTTTTTTCAGATATGCTTAATACCAAGTGTTCAGCCTTTAAAAACCAACTCCTCACAGATTTCTAGTGGACTCACTTCTCTAGTAAAGGTCTCACACTCTCACTCACTCTTACACACATTCGCATAATCATATTATGAATTCTGATATGATAAATTAAAAATATCTTTCACTGCAGATGCTATATTATACAGGGATGGATAGGTCAGAAATTATTGTATGTAATGAAAAAAATTATGTCACAAGTAAAGCTCCATCAAGTTGCTGATTTTCTGTATGAAACAGAAGTGGGCTTTTCATTTATTGTGGGTAAGGCCATGCCACTGGCGACGATCAGTTTCTCTGGAGGCCACCACCACTGACCCCCAAAGCAAAGCAGAGGGCTGGGGCGCATCCCCATTTTTGATGTGCTGATGGTGGATCCCCCCCAGCAATATGAATACTTTTTTTTAAATATCATCCTCTCCTTGAACATTTATAAAAACTATCTACAATAGTGTATCATCCCTAGTAGAAATTTCTCTCCAGTTCTATTTCAGAAGGCGTCAAATGATCGTGCTCTTTAAATAAAACTATAAATACCCCATGTATTCCTCCATGTCTGGATGTCTCAACTTTTTTTTTTTTTTTTTTTTTGGCAAATTAAAAACATGTATGGCTTCCTCTCGCCGATTCGCATGTTTGAGGTCTAGCTTGGTATCCTGCGGTAAAAGTACATGTATCCCAGATCTTTAGGGGGCCTTTCTGAGGCACAAACTTTGTGGTCATTGTAGATCACCCATCTGAAAACAAAAGACAGAAGCAGTTGATGGATTTAAGTCAGTTCCAGGAAACTGCATAAAGAAGTTACTGCCTCACATGGAACACAATATTTAAAATAACTAAGATGTTTTAAGACAACCAAACTCAAGTTTGTTATATAAAAAGGAACAGAATGTTGATGGGGAATCACAACAGCTTTTTGATTCTTGAGCTCCATCAAAAAGTTGTTACTAAAATGTATCAGGAGTCTCCAAACATTTTAAACCTTTGATCCCACAACTCTCTTTGTAGAAATCCACAGATAGCCTCAGAAATTGAGTCAAAGAATTATGTACAACAACATTTATTTCAGCCTTAGGTATAAAATTAGCTAAAATCCAGAATTAAACATCCATGCAGTGAACTATTACAGGATTATTAAAATTTCAAAGGATATTTGGTGAAGTAAGAAAATAATCACAATATAATATGAAGTAGGTAAAAGTAGGTTACAAAATTGTATGTACTCTGCATCTACTTTAAGCTTTTGGAAAAGCTGTAAATACATATGTAACTTATATGTAATATGTGTGTACACAGACATATATACACCCTCCTCCAATGAGACCAACAAAACAAAGAACAACATATCATAACATAGACAATGTTATCTTTAGGCTTCCAGGGTACATACTCTTTGTATGTTTCTATTTTATAAATTCTTTACAATGAATTTTAGTGCTTTTTAAATTATAATTAACCTATTTTTCTTTAAAAAAGTATTTTTACAAGAGTTCTATCATGCTTGGCAATAAGAAGAATTCCCTATAAATACAAGTCCCTATGCTCAACTATTTTATTAATCAAGTTGAGAAGACAAAACCAAAGACACACCAAAAAAGAACACAATCAAGCCCATGTGGGAAATGGCCACTCCTGCAGTGGGAGGCATGGAGCACGAGGCCAAGCTTGCGTGTGTCCCCAGTGACCGCGTGGCCTGAGCACTGCCCTCAAGCAGGGGCACTAACCCACAAGCTGCTCAGTTCAGAGCTACAGGAAGGGCACCACACACACTGATCCGCTTGTTTAGTTGGGGGGATCTGGCCCAGGGAGAACAGCAGCCTTCCATTTTATAACTGTATCATTCCTGGTTCACTATGCACCTAACAATTCTACTTAATAAGCCAAGAAGCCAACTGCAAGGCGGTAATAAAGCAAAGCACTGAAGGTTTAGAGATGCCAGACAAAACACAAGTTCCCAGTTAAATCTGAGTATCAGGTAAGCAACAAATAATTTTAGCATAAGTATGTTGCATTTGTCCCATGCAATATTTGGGACATGCAATATTTGAAACATATTTGTGCTAAAAAATTGTTATTCATCTAAAATTCAAATTTAATAGGACATCCTAATTTTCTCGTTTTGTTGACTAAATATGACAATCCTATGGAGGTTCCAAATATGGCATACATTTTGCTGCAGTATGCATCTTTATTTTGGGAAATCACCTTGGTATGATGGTTGAATGTAACTTTGAATACCAGCTCTGAAACAGCCATTAAATATTTACTAACTAAGGTCAAGCTATTCAGCCTCCCTGAGCCTCACTATCTTGATGTGTACAATGGCATTGAGCGTATATTCCTCACAAGACCAATGTGAGAAGAGAACCAAATGAGATAATATATGATGTACCTAGTAGAGTGCCTGGCACATAGTAGGTGCTCAATAAATCACTGCTATCATATACCTTCTTAAAAAGACTCACCTTCCTTCCTTCTTGATATGGCAAACATAATGGCCACTCATTGTAGATGTTCCCATGTGACTGATGAATGCAAATAATTCATACACTGTGAAAGAGGAAACAACTCAGTTAGAAAGCAGCATTTCTAGAATCCAGAAGACTTCTGAACAGGATTTAAAACCAACAACAGTATAATCTAGCAACTGCTTAGATTAGAAAAGCAAAGTCTATTTACCTTGCTATGTTCACATACACATACACACACACACACACATACACACACACACACACACACACATCAGAGTGACACTAAATTCAACCTGCAAATGCATAATAACAAAAGCAGGACATAAACTATCAAAGCACAGCTAATGTTAAATTCAAATCTAGAAGGGGATTAAAAATCCCACAGCCAAGACCGGTGGTAGCTCATGGGTGTAAAACGCTAATCCTGGCTCTATCACTTCCACACAGCATGAGGGTGGACAAGTTGTTTCCTTTCCCTGAGCCTGGTTCTTCATGGAGACTAAAAAAAAAAATCCACCCACTTCACAGGGTGGTATGAGACTTAAATGAGCAATTCAGATTAAAATACCATACAAATGTCAGAATTATAAGGAAGAGAGCAGATAGCTGTTATCATTTATAGAAAGGGATAATGCTTCACACAAGATTTTTGACTTGCTCTTCGTTATAACCTGTGTGGGACCAAACTCCAGGCTTGAAGCTTTCTCAACAAGAAGATATACAGCCTCTTAGAGGATGAAATCAATCTTGATTCTCTAACAAGTACCTCCTGCCATCAAGCCCAGAACTCTATCAAATGCATGTTGAATCAATCTCAGTTCATGTTCCTTTGGCTAATCCTAGACCCACACAACACAAAGTGGGTTCCATGAACTAGTACCAATCCACTCAGCAAACTGCTACAGACTACAATGAGATAATATAGACACTGAGAGCATTTATAAGCTTTTATATTCATCAAGAGTAGTCTTATGTCCTTTGAATTTAATAGAAACAATTTTTTATCACATTTCCCAAAAAAGTATTCGTTCTGGACAGATCCTATCTTTCACCCCTCTCTCTCCCATGCTTTCTCTCTCTTGCTTTTCAAGCATGCTCATTCACTCAGCTGTCAATCCCCATCCTCATCTTACTCACTCTTCCCAGCATCACACACTGTCGATCACCCTCTTCTTCCTCAAATACTTGGCCCTGGGACATTGCTGTCTTGGTGGCCCAGCTGCCTCACTGCTTGCTTCACATCTGTTTCCTTTACAGGCTCCTCCTCGTCTCCCTGACCTCTTTATGTTGGTGACCTGAGACGCACGCACACACACACACACACACACACACACACACCGCCATCTTGACGCTCTCTCCGAGTGTTCTCATCTAGTCTCATGGAAGTAAGTGATATTGTTTCCTTAATTTCATTTGCTGAATGTTCATTGCCAGTGTATAGAAATACAACTGAATTTTGTACATTGATCTTGTTTCCTGCAACCTTGCTGAACTCATTATTAGTTTTAAGCATTTTAGTGGATTCCTTAGGATTTTCTAAATACGAGATCATGTAACCTGCAAATAGAGCAGTTTTACGTCTTCCTTGATAATCTTGATGCCTTTTACTTCCTTTTCTTGACAAATTGCAATGGCTAGGACCACCCACACAATGTTAAATAGAAGGGGGAACCTCCTTGTCTTCTTTCTGATCTTAGGAAGAAAGCATTTAATCTTTCACATTAAGTATGATGTGAGCTGTGGGTTTTGTGTATTTACTCATCCCTTTCATTTCTAGTTTGTTAGGCATTCTCCCCTCAGCCTTATCCATCTCAGTCAGTGACAATTCTATTCTTTCAGTAACTCAGAAAAAAAAATCTCAGCTTCTCTCTCACACTCTTTATACCCACTCAATCTACCAGCAAGTCCTGTCAGTATTTTCTTCAAAATATATCCAGAATCCAACCACTTCTTACCACCTCCACTAGTAACCCCTGATCCAAGTCAGCATCTCTTGTCTGAATTATTACAATAGCCTCTTTGCTGGGCTCCCTGCTTTCTCCCTTGCCCCCACCTGCTGTTCTCAGCATGGCTGCCAGAGCAGTCTTCTTTAAATGGAAAACTATCATCATCTGCCCAAAAGCCCTCGCGTGGCTTCCTGTATCTCAGAGTAAAATCTTACTCTTGCAACACCTATGAAGTCCCCCCGTCTCCTCTCCTTCTTCCTCTTACTCCACTCCAGCTACCCCAGCCTCCTGGCTGCTCCTCAAACACACCCAGCAGGCTCTGTCGTAAAGCCTTTATACCCATTGTTCCTTCTCTCTGAAACTTTCTTTTTTTTCAGATGTTACATGACTCACCCCTCACTTCACTGAGGCCTTGGGTCAAATGTCACCTCATTGGAGAGGCCTTCCTGAGCCACCCTTAAAAATAACAGCCCCCGCTCCACACCCACCCTCACTCCTGTCGCTCCAATTGTCCTTATCCTGCTTTCCTGTCCACAGGGCGGGATGGAACAACTGCCATGTCACATACTTACCTGGGCATTTATCATCTATCTCCTCTTAATCCAGGCTAGAATACAGCGCTGTAGGGACAGGGGATTTGTTTGTTTACTGGAAATATTCCAGGCACAGAAAACAATGCTTTGCATGTGGTAGGTACTTAGTAAGTATTTGTCGGATGTGTAAATAAATGAGCGAATGAAAGAATGACTCTTCACTCCATTTCCTCACTTGTTTTTATATCTTGTTATATTGTATATATCTTTATATACATAGGAGTATCAACTAGTGAAATAATTACTTAATCAGAAACAAATCAGAGCAGATGGCCTTTCCCATAATTAACTAAGTGTCCGTTGCTAGCTATCAAATCCACTGACAAAAAAATCCCAAATGTGAAATCAGAAGCCAGGCAAAAACTGTTGTGAATGACAATCACTTTGCCTGGTTCTTATTTTTTGAAACAGTGACCTTGACCTTGCCCTTGTCTGCCCTCCTGTTGGCCTCCCACCCCTGCCTCACTCAGTAAGCAAGAAAGGATGTGGGCTGAGACCTTTTCATGTTTCTTGGGCTCTGCTGGTTTTTAAGCCTTTCTGGAAGAATGTGATTAATATATCAAATTCCAAATCTTCAATTTAAAAGACACAATGCTGCTCTGCCAAAATGCAGCTTCCCTCCAAGAATTTTCATAAAATAAAGGACACTGTACCTCAATCAAAGCTTTTTTCCCCAAGGAACTGTCCCCCCAAACAATGACTTTAGCAATTCAATAGAGTATTTAATGAGCACTTCCTACCATAAGTCAGGGTCACATTAGTGAAACACTACAGATAACAACACAGCCAATGGGTTGACAAAAACATTTAGACATGGAGAAAGGACAAATCCATACATCCCAGTACACCCAAACATATTATTAAGAACCCAGGGTATTTTCCTCCCTTTGGTTCCAGGAGTGGGAAACCTGCAGCCTTCTGATTTCAAGATTGTTCTTTTTTAAGCACCAAAGGAGGCAAGAAAAGCTCCATTTTTCTCTGCTGCACTCCTTTTAATAAAAGGATTTGTTCTGCAAAATTTGGATTCAGTCAAAAGGACTCACTTAAGAACCTGGAAGGTCACATTTCATTTTAAAACTGCAGGTTCCCCTTTAAAAGGTTAGCATAAATTTTAGTCCTATAATTAAAGGTAACCATGTTTATCAATATAAGCAACTATTCCATGCATTATTCATGACCTCCCACTAGGAATCAACAACAAAGGAAACAATGTCTTTCAATACATTTGCAAAAACTAAACAGGTAATAAATTTCAATTTATATTTGTTTCCAAATAGAAAGTCAAGGTGAATAAACCAGACAGGGAAGCTACTATTGATTCTTCTCCAAGTTTCCAGAGACCTCCTTCCAAAGGAAAAAAAGAAATTATGTGTACATATATACATATGTGTGTGTATATATCTACACACACATACACACACACACACACACACAATCCGAAACACTCCAAAATAACATTTACTCAAAAAAAAAAAATAGAAACTCTTTCTTATGTAAATAGAAAAGGTAGTTTGAAATAAGGTAAGCATTTCAAAAATATTGACTTTCAAAGTACCTAGGAGAGCTAGACAAAACTGACGAAACCACTATACCACTATGTCCTACACCTCTGGACAGTGTCCCTCTAAATGGCCAGAATTAAATTCTTCCTTCCTATAAAAGTTGCCCTTTTTGAACTCTAGGAAAATCTTTCCATCCTTTTCAATGAAGATTTTTAATATCAAATTTTATCACTACTATCCTCACCCAACATAATAGCAATTATACTCTTTTGATTTTGTTCTTTGAGAAAGCACAATCAGAGACATTATATGAAACTTGGAAGGTAAAAGAGGTCAGCAATGTGCTCTTTCAATGTCACCTGGAAGAAAGGCCACCCAACGATTGTACAGGAGAGGGACTGGCAAATATCCACTAGCGAAATCTGGCCCACAGCCTGTTTTCTGTAATACCCAGGAGCAGAAAGGGGAGAATATGGGATAGCCATGTTTATGGCCCTAAAACATTTATTATCTGGCCCTTTAGAGAAAAGGTTTGCTGGCTCCTGGCCTAGGGGGATCAACTTACTTCATCTCACTGCTTACCACTTATTAAAGAACACATAGTTAGTGAAGCTACTTGTTAACTTGTAGATTTTTGCCTGGTAAAGAAAGAAAAAAATTTCTGTCCAGTGGAACACATAACCTCAAGGATTTATGGTCCTGACAGATACATACTAATTCTTAATCTAACCCACCAATCTCATCCTGACATTTCTTTGTTAAATTGTCTTTATATATCCTAGCTTTACAGATGTTTTTAAACCAGTAATAACATCCGGCTGGTTCTCTCATTAATTATTGAATTAAAGGAAACCTGTAATGTGTGCTCATTTTATATTTACCTGAAAGTTATGATTTTGCCTTTTTGAAAATTATGCTGTAACAACACATAATGACAAAAAGCAACTCTCTTAGATTCAAGAGTGCCTTTAAATGTCTTTATTTTTATAAGCTGTTACAGTATCTACATATATTTACAAAGCAGTGGTAACTCATCAGGGCATGACACACTATTTAGTCAGTCTACAGAGAGTGCCTCACAGAGCCATCAAAACATCCTTCAAATAACCGTCAAGACCCCAGGGACTCCATAGTCTGCTGGTGAGATAAATTGGGTTCTTATCTTCCTAACTTGAATAATTTATATCATTATCTGTCCCTAACTCCTTAGGTACAAAGGGGGGGAGGGATAATGTCCCCAATTTACTAACGTTTGACTTGAAAGCACCCTACATCTGCAAACAATTTCTGCCAACAGCTTGCTTTCCCTCATCCCTGCACTGAGGAAAAACTCAGTCAGGAAAGGAGGGGGAAAAAGGATCTGTGCAAATTAATAACAGCTTAGGCCAGCTGACAACACGGAATCTTAGAGCTTCTACAAACTGCCTCTCCCAACCCCAGCCAGCTCAAAATTACCAGTCTCTCTGTAATAATGCCTAACACTCCAAATATAAAACACTTCCCTCCCAGTTGAATAATTCTCAGTCATTCATATTTCAGTGTAAATTAGCTTACTGCACAGAGCGGCTTTCTCTAAACTTTCAATAGCACCACTGGAAAATAGGAATTGCAACAAGTGCTAAGTGGGATGGGAATTAGAGCCCAGCAGCATGAAGTCAGTTTATGTCACTTTCAAGTAGACCACTGGGGGTTAGCTCCCCCGAGGAGCTGTGCCTCCTATTCTCCAGACCCTCTTTTGGGTGACATTCCTTAGGGAGCTCAGCACATTAGGAGCCCCACCATTATGCAAATGAAATGTCTCCCTGCTCCCTTGCTGGAAAATCTCAGCTGCTGTAGCAGATCTCTAAACCATTACAGCGATGGAGCTGAAGGAGCCAGAGCAGGTTTTGAGTAATCACAGCCTAATCGCAAGTTAATTACATTGGCAATCAGTGAGTTCTTTTTTAAAAAAAATTAAACACTCTTTAAGTGCAACACAAAAACAGAAATGATTTTGCAAATAGCACAATCCCAGACAGGTCAGAGTGAAGGTCTGATTTCCCACTGTTTGGAAATTTTTAAGAACTCAACGGAAAGTTAGGTGCTAGCCCTAAAATGTGTAGAATGTGGCAATAAAAAGAGCCTTTTTAAAATAGACTCTCGCTTCCCCATTCCAATACAAAATATGAAGAGAGATGATTCGATGCGGGGTAAAGAAGAAAGTGCATGGGCTTCGAAATCAGACGGCTTGAACTCCAACCAGTTCTCCTACCGCTAGCAAATCCCTTAACTTGTCACCATTTCCTCATCTGAACACCCACCTAAAAGTCGCGAAGGAAAAGTGGTCGAGGAAGTGTCTGGCGCAGTCAGCATTCAATAAATAAGTGACAGCTACTGCTTCATCAAGTTAATAGCACTAACCTTTTTAAGCCAATTAGATACTATTTAAATAAAAATGTTTCATGCGATAACATTACTTCCCCATTCAGAAAGATGGAAATAGTGCTTTTTAATTAACATATTTCCTAAAGGAAGAATTTGATGCAAGTTCTTCTTTAATCCCTGTCCTTGCAATAATCACTTTTGTCCGATGCAAACACCTACCTTATTATTTGCAGGGTTAACCTGGTGCAGTGAGGTCCCAGTAGCCACTCTCCTCCTTCTTACAGTAATAAGAACCCAATACTGCTTTTAAGGTGCTAGTTCTCAAATTTAAGCTTCATTTGAATCACCTGAAGAGCCTGTTGAAACACATTCCTGGGCCTCCCCAGAGAGTTCCTCATTCAGCAGGTCTGGGGTGAGGCCCAATAAGGTGCAGGTCTAACAAGTTCTCAGGTGATGCTGATTCTGCTGGTCCAGCCACACCTGAACCAGTGCTTGGAGGAGACCAGCCCTTCCCTTCTCAGCTCACGCGCTAGGGAGGAAGAATGTCTTCACCCTCAGCCTCCTTCAGGAGTAGGGCCGAGTCAACCTGCCTCAGTGACTGGTATAGGGCTGGACACATAAAATGTCTCAGGTTCTCAGGACCTTGGCTGAGACTCTTTCTGCTAGATTTTAACCTGGAAAGATGCAGCTGTGGGAGGCACTGGCAGCCATCTTGTGGCCATTAGGAAGAGCCCGCCCAGGACTGGAGTCAACCCCCAAGGGGCCCATGTGGATAAAAGGGTTTGAGTCCTGAATCGAGGCCTGCCTGGAGTTAGGTCCCCCTGGGACCTGCCAGCTTTCATGAGACAATACTTCCCTTTTTGCTTAGAGAAGTTTGTCTCAGGTCTCCTGCCACTTATAACGAAAACTCCAAAACTGAGGTTGTTTTTATTTGTTTGAGCTCCTAAATAGCAATTACTCTTACCATTTAATTGTATTCAATGCCCCCAAGTCAAATATCTCAACCAATTTACCATCCGAAAGAAAGTAAAAAGAAATAACTTGAGAATTTAAACAATCTACCTAAACAGAACACATATCTCCCCAGGTTAACCTAAAAATTTAATGTACTTCCAATCAAATCCCTACAGAATGGCCAATTACAAGATCTGCAACTTTACAAAATTCAGCAGTAATAATTTAGAATATACAATGGGGAAATTTTTTATTCATAAGTAACACAGAAAATGTGATTGTGAGGCACAACTAAGAAAGGCACAGCATGGTTATGAAGAAAACCATGTACCTTTGCAGGGAGTGGGAGGGATGAAGCGAAGAGGCAGCAAAATATGTTTCTGGCTAGAAAAACTCAATTTTGTAAAACAATTGGGTATTCCCAAACTAATCTACAGTGTATGAAATTCTCATGCAAATCAATAAAGAACAGCTGACAAGCTCAATAAAAACCGGAAAATGGCCAAAGGAAATGAGGAAGTCGTTAACAGAAGAAAAGCAAGTAGACAATAAAGACACTAAAAATATGAAACATGCTCAACCCAACAGCACTGCTGGGGAGGGCTGGGGAAACCGGAGTCACAGTGTGGCCAGCATGTGCTCCAGCGGCGCTGTTTCTGGAGGGTCATGTGATGGTAATCTGCATTAAAAATTTTAAAATATGCATTTTTCACTCAAAAACTTCACTTCCAGAAACTTGCCCTACTAGAGCTCAAGACTATTCATTAAATTATTTCTAATAAAGCAAGGAAGGAATGAATGAGGGAATGATGGAGAGAGGGAGGGAGGAAAGGAAGGAAGGAAAATGTTTAAGTATTTATTACCTGGATAGGGATTAAAAATCAGACATTTGTTGTACTTCTGTGAACTGAATTCATCCTTTAAGAAACTCGTTATTTAAAAATCATTGCTATCATCTTCTGAATGTGGAAATACTTTCATTATTTGAAACTCTTCTTGTAATACTGTAGTCATTTATTTAGAAGATACCTAACTGGCCTAAAATTAGGTATAAATTAGGTATACAAATTTTGGACATGTTTATAATAGAATATGATTATATGATTAACATATGTTCAATGATATACATTTACATATAGGTACACCCAAAGGGGAAAAGCAGGTTACAAAATAGTACATATAGAATAGAATGTTACATTTTGTAAATATATGTATTTATATTCATTTTTATGTATTTACATTAAAAGGCCTAAAGAATATAAATAAAACTTTTTTTGGTTATTGCTGGGTAGTAAGATTATAATTTTTAATTTCCTCTTTTCATTTATATTTTCTCAAGTTGCTAAAATTAATATATCCTTTTAAGAAAGGTAAACAATATAAATGTTAATTTTTTTACAAAGGAAAAAGTCAGCAATGACTGACTATGAGTTGAGGGGCTAATACAGCAAAGTACAGCAGGTCACCTTTCTCCTTTCCTTTGATTCGTGCAATGTAACACGACAGTGTGCTGCCAACCCCTCTGTGCGGCACTTGGTGGAAGCAGCAAAAAAACGACCCCTGAGATTGCTCCCTCCTGGCATTCATTTGCTTCTGCATTCAATCAAGTTATTTGCTGATCCCCTACCATGGGCCAAGCATAGTGCTGGGGAAGCTATTTAAAAAACATCTGTTCTTCAGACTATAAAGTGAGACTCAAGATGCATTTGGTGAGTTAGAATGGTTTCTGCTTTTGTTTATTCACAATTAGATTTTTCACCTACGACTGCCCTCATACCCTGCATATCCTGTATGTGATTTCTCGTCATGTGTCTCACATGCTCCTTCCTCACTCTCGCTCATAATCCCTGGAGTCTGGCCCACAGTGCCATAGAGGGTGCTGGAAAGCATCATCACGGTGTCCTTGACACACCTCGAAACCCAGCAGTGCCAGGAATATCTGCAGATCGCCCTGGTACAGTAAGCCCTGAGATGGTGTAGCTGCTGCTTATCATTATTGACCATCTGCGAGAGAGGAGCTGGTGCCTTCAAGCTCCATCAGAAGGAAAGAAACCCTAAAGATCAGACCCTCCCTCCCACAGCAGCCAAATACCTTGGCAGCGTTACAACAGCCCCATTTTGTGGTTTATTTCTTCTGCGAGAAGAACTCATCATCTCCAAAGAAAAGTCTATTACAGAAAATCAATGAAGAGTGAACCGACAGACACATAACATGTAATAAATCCTGCTCATGAATTATTGAGTAACTTGTCCATTACAGCTTTTAATATTTTAGGCAAGCCAGTGATTTCTGAAAAGTAATATAAGACTCTTTAAGTGGATATGGAAGTTGGGAGAACTACATCTCATCCTTTTCTTATCCAGTTGAGATTAAAACAATTTCACTGATGAAATTCCTATTTTATATTTAAAAGAAGAAGAAAGTCTCCCTCCCACCCTCTCTCTCTAACTAGATCAATACATATATGTTGGGTCTGGTAAGAACGTTAATGAGTGTATCTACAACTATATGATTACAGGGATAAATGCTGCTGATGTAAATTTAGTTAAACCCAATTATTATTTACTCAGTATTTTCTAAATTCTAGACACCATAAACTTTATAAAAATAAAATGGCCTCTGCCCTCCACTGCCTCCCAGTCAAATGGTAAGCATAAATAATCTACATAAATAATTTTATTGCAAGATCAATTTGATGCCTCTAATAACAGAATAATAACAATGCATCACAGTGGCTACAGGCACAGCTCTAGGGGCAGACTGCCTGCACTGGAATTTGGTTCTACCACTCACTAGCTATGCAACCTTAATAAGCTATTTAACCTTTCAGTTTCTTCACCTGTAAAATGAAGATAATAGTGGTATCTACCTCATAAGGTTACTGTGAGGATTAAACAGGGCACAAATGGTTAATACCAGTAGAGTTACTACTGGCATATGAGGTAAGCATGGGCTGATTATGAGGAGGATCTAGGAGTGCAGTTCAGAGAAATGGAACCGGTGGCCAAGTTCTAAATAATGGTAAGAATTTTAGTGTGCAGCGATGGGAGATAAGGGCATTTCACAAAGAGCGATTAACTGAGCAGAGGCCTGTAGGTAAGCGAGAAGGGAGGTGGCTGTGGCTGAGTAGGCTGGGGGTGGCTACCGTACCAGGCGTCCCAGCTGCAGGTATAGGGGAGCAGGTAAGTAGCATCAGGTAGGCTGGGAGCTGACTGGAGGAGGTGTTGAATGCCAGGCTAAAGAGCCTGACATTATTCCGCAGGTAATGACAGCCCGAGAAGCAGGGTACCACAGTGGTTACAGGCATGGATGCCGGATTTGAACATTGGCTCCACCTCTTAAGAGCTGTGTGACTCTGGGCAAGGCACTTAATCTCTTTGTGCCTCTAGATTCTCACCTGTAAAATTGGTTGTGGTGAGGATCAAGTGAGTGTTGACATGCAAAGTGCTTAGAACAGTGCCTGACATGCAGTGACACACATAAGTGTTTGCTATTCAAAGCAGAACAATGGCCTATGGCCCCTCTTCCTGTCATCCTGAAACAGCCCTTCAGAAAGTTATTAGCAAGTGGTATTGGTAATAGTATGGTCAAGGACTTAAGGATATGAGACTGCTTTTCTACTACTCAAAAAATACCACCATGAAAATGAATGCTCTCCTTTTGACAAAAGCTCTCATGGTTCACAGAGAAATTTTACCTCAAAGGAACGACGAAGTCAAAGCTGACCCTAAACTAAAGCACACACACTACGAAGCCGAAGACTTCAGCAGGTCACCGTGGCCTCTGCAAAGTGGCAAAAGGCCCCATCTGTGAGAAGACGGGATCTGTGCTAACTTTCGAATGACGGTTAAAGTCTGGATATGTAGCGGTGGGAGGGAAAGGCATGAGCTGAATGTACAGTTGTGACTGCTCAGATAACCTCTAAGGCAAGAACTTACTTCCAGATCCATCCTTGACTCTAGGTCCTTCAGGCTTGGCCTCAGAAATAATGTTTGCATTGGCGTTATTCTCCATCTCGATCACAAAGTCACTGTCCTCTTCAAACTCAGGGTGGCTAAAGATCCAATCCAGTGCTCTTTCCAGATTATGATTCTAATAAAATAAAACATTTTTACAATGCGTGTGGTCCTCAGGCCTCACTATTATCCTGACCATTTGAACCAGATGTCAAGCAGATGGGCAGGGGGCCTGAATTCATTAGTTCTAAGTGTCTCTGAATAAGGAGCTCTGATTCTGCCTATGAAATGCACGTTCAGTTGGCATCCTGCAAGTCTCCCTGACCGAGGTCTGTAATTGGATATGCTGGAAAAGAGTTCTGAGCAGCAGGTCAGCATTTCGAAGCCCACATCAGTCTCAGCTCAGCATTTCTATGGGTGGACGCTGCTAATGATGGGTATAGAATGCCAAAGGGTATGAAGCGCAGCCCTTTCTAAAGTCACACTAATTGCACACACCACTACTTTCTCTACCAACCATGTTTTCTGCAGATAACTGCAAGATAGAGGGGTGGCAATGTGAGTATTATGTTAGAGCCTCTTCTCCCTGAATGCTGGTAGAATGGTTGGATTGCAGTAGAAACACGATTAATGCCTCGATTAATGATGACAACTCTGGTTAGCTAAGCACAATTGTTTTAAACTGAACTCCATGCAGTTCAAACTAATTGACCATAAATATATTTCCATCTTCCCCTGTTTGTGATAGGACTGGCAGGTTAAAGAATTTGTTTAGATACAGTCAGAAGCTCTAATGAAACAGGCAAATAAAATAAGCAGGGCACAAAAAAGTACCCCAAGTAAAACAAACTCTGGTTGAGATATTTTGAACATTTTAAAGGGAAACAGATCATTCCAGCCACATTCCTACGAGACAGTCAAGAGCCACTGTGACCTCAGCAACAGATCCTAGCAGGCACCCAGTTTGGCAAGAAGTAAACAGTTGCAGACACTCATTCAAAAATGGATTATGGTGTGGCAAGGAAGAATAGGGTTTTTTTAATTAAAAAAATGAAAGTACTTTCCCTCAGTATTAAACAGGTATCTGCACTGCAGGAGGAAGACTTCTATCTACCCTATAGTTTCATGGTCCCTTCTGTTCTGATAGTATCGGGAAGTTCATGACTGCTACAAGAACCTTCTCTTTCTGCAGAGAAAAACAGCAGCAGAGAATTCCAAGGAGCCATTCAGTCTTCTATGAGGACTTTTGAGAAACATTTCTTCAAGGTCTTGGCATCAGAAAAACATTATCTCTCTTAAAGAGCTTTCTTATTGAACGTGGAATCTCATGCATCCCTCCTTGCTCTAAGGCCACAAGGAAGCTCCAAGTCAAACCTGTGACCCGCTGTTAACAAACACTAAAGATGTTACAAAGCTTCTTTCAGTTTGGTCCTCTTACCCCAGCTTTATATCTCCTTATTCTTAAATTCGCTATATGATTTCCCCAATCATTTATTTTAGCTTTACAGATACTATATGCGAATAAATCTTTATGGGCCACGGTGGGGTATAGAGTCAGACAAACATGATTCAAAATGATCAAAGGCCACTGGAAAGTCTCAATTGCTATGAACAGAAATACAAACACCTCCAATAAGAGAAGGGCCTTCACACACAGCCTCTCATGCTTACCGTTGCTCGTAGTGCCTGAATGGCCTGATTTCGCTGGAATCCCATGGAGGTGATGATAGCTACAATTTCCTCTGGAGGCTGGTTATCCAATCCAGTAGCACCAAAAACAGAGGCTCCAGCAGAAGCCGCCCCTCCATAACCAGGCATGGTCAGCGGTTCAGCAAAATCTGAAAAAAATACTCACACTCAAGATTTTTTCTTTTCTTTGGTCTTGAAGTAAATAACATTAAGAAGGAAAAATACTTGTAAAGTTACAATAATCAAGACAGTCCAGTACTGGCATAAGGAAAGACATGCAAATCAATTGAATAGAATTGAAATTCTAGAAATAAACCCATATATCTAAGGTTAATTGACTTTGAAAAAAATCATCAGTGAGGAAAGGACAGCCTTTTCAAAAAACAAATGGTTCTGGGACAACTAGATGTCTACATACAAAAGAATGAAGCTGGACCCATACCTCATATCATGAACAAAATTAACTCAAAATGGACCATTGACCAAAATGTAAGAAATAAAACTATAATACTCTTAGAAAAAAACATAGAAGTGAATCTTTGTGACACTAGGTTAGGCAATGATTTTTTAGATACAACTCAAAAAGCATAAGTGATATAAGATTTTTTAAAAAATAGATAATTTGAACTTCATCAAAATTAAAAACTTTTTTGCTCCAAAGGATACCATCAAGAAAGTGAAAACATAGCAGAATGGAAGATAATATTTGAAAATCATATATTTAAGAAATTTGTATCCAACAATATGAAAAGAACACTTAGAACTCAACAATAAAAAGACAACCTCATTAGAATGAGCAAAGAATTTGAATAGATATTTCTCCAAAGAAGATATACAAATGGCCAATAAATACACAGAAAGATGCTCAACATCATTATTCATTAGGGAAATGAAAATCAAAACCGCAAGATACCAATTCACATACCCTAGAAGGGTTATGATAAAAAAGATAAGAAAGGTTAGTGAGGATGTGGAGAAATTAGAACTCTCATTCATCACTGGTGGGAATGTAAAATGGTTCAGCCACTGTGTAAAACAGGTTGGTAGTTCCTCAAAAAGTCAAACATGGAGTTACCACATGACACAGCAGTTTCACTCAAGAGGAATGAAAATAAATGTCCACACAAAACCTTGTATACAAATGTTTGTAGTGGCATTATTCATAAAAGCCAAAAAGTGGAAACAACCCAAATGTCCATCAACTGATGAAAGAATAAAATGCAGTATGTCCGTACAATGGAATATTATTCATTCAGCCATACAAAGAAATGAAGTACCAATATTTGCCACACATACATAAATCTTGAAAACATTATGCTAAGTGAGAGAAACCAGACACAAAAGACCCCATATGATTTCATTTATATGAAATGCCCAAAATAGGCAAATCCATACATCCAGAGAGCAGATTAGTGGTTGCCAGGAGCTGGGGTGAGCAAGGGAACGGGAGTGACTGCTGATGCGTACAGGATTTCTCTCACGGGGTACCAAAATGTTCTAAAATTACACGGTGGTAATGGTTGCACATCCCTGTGAATTTATTAAAAACCATTGAAATGCACACTTTAAATTGGTGAATATATGAATTGTATCTTAATAAAATAGATTTTTTTAAAAAGGCAACTAAATGGCCTCCATTTCTTCAAGCTCATGTTTCCATTTTAAGTCCTCATCATCTCTTAGCTAAAGTCTATCTCACATCTTTCTAATGGTCTTTTTGCCACTGAATTGCACCCTTTAAAGGGGTGAATTATATCTTAATAAAGCCATTATTTAAAAAAGAAGAAGAAAGATGAATGTCATGACTTTGTCCCCCACTGCAGCAGATTATGAGCTGAAAAGTCATTTTCCAGGGGCACGTCCACAGGGAAAATAGAGGGACCAAGGCTTAGCGTCACTGAGGACCACGTTGGACGCCAAAGCCGTTGTATTTTCCCATCACCGACCTGGCTCTTCCATGTGAACAATGATCCAGTTGAAGGCCACCTCGGCGCCCATATTCCCGGTGAAGTACACGGCCTTCCGACACGCTTCTAGAGGGAAGCCCATCTCGGCCAGCTGCATCACTGACGACTCGTCGATGTCTGACGCTGGGGAGACACGGGAGAGCCCGGGGTGAAAAAGTGAACTATTTCTCCTCTTGTCTCAGCTGCTCTTCACCCTCTTGTCCATGTTACCCAAAGAAAGTACTATTTTGTTAGGTGCATAGACAATGTTTTTACTTTGTTTTGTTTTAAGTCATCCAAATGTTAAGCTGTGTGGGCTGAGTTTGTATCTTTGACCTAAATAGGAACTATATTAATTACCTGGATGATCCAAGCACTGAAAAACAATTCTCTAATTTCATATGGGGGAGATTTAGTGTATTCCCAGAGCCATTTCAGCCTCTCAGGTCATTCTCAAGACCTCTATAGCAGCCTCTCCTATGACTGAAATTTGAAAAGTATTATCTATAGGCCAAAAAGCCTGTTCCTTAAATCTCACAGAAAGTTACAGCAGGCCTTTAGAGATATCCCGCAATCATAGGAAGTAATCAGCTCTGGGAAACTGAGAGCCCAAATGTTAAGTATAGAAGGAAAGAATGCCTTTTTAAATTGTATAAGTTTAAAATATTAAAAGAGAGAGTTTCACAAACCTAACTGGGGCTCAAACACAAAGGGTTTTATTTTCTTTTGGCAATAATATATAGATATAGGTAGATGTGCATGTGTTCATCTGTGTGGGCATATATGTATACACATGTTTGTATGTTTATACATATGTGTGTATACACCTACATGTGTATATATCAATACATACCTACATCACATTATATACATACATGTATATGTGTGTGCATGCACACACATACACAGTATTCTCAAATTATACCAAAAGGGGAGAAAAAACAGCAACGCAAAATATATCCCTTGTGTTTTCCATGTCCTGAGGACTCTATTGAAAATTCTGCCAATTCTCTGGCAATCAGTAGAACAACTGAGGAATGGAGATATCTGTTCTACAAATGTTATATTTAAAATGCATTTACCACAGTTCCCTCTTACAAGGAAGATACACAGAATCCCCTACCAAGGTCAAACGTTAAAACAAATGATGAGGGACAACAGTGGTTTCCAAATTGTGTTCTACGGCATCTTAGTGTTCTGAGAGAGATATAATTATTGAATCAAAAACAGGGGGTTTCTATGGTCAAATAAGCTTTTAAAATCTACATATTCCATTCTGCCCTTAGAAATTCGTAATGTGTATTAGCATAGAGAAAACTCAAAAGTTCTGTAATGAAGAATCCTAATACAGTAAAGAAACTATGAAACTCTTTGTGTAGAACACCTTTCAACATTTTATAAGACTCTAGTGTTCCCTAGAGTGCAGTTTAAGAAGTACAGTTTCATAAGTAGTATATATTATATGTATGTAACATTTGAGTGGAAATGTCAAATTCCAATTTTGTGAAAAATAAAGTGAGCCAGGCACAGGTAGAGAACAGCAGAGGGTCATACCCCAAATGTTAATAGTGGTGATGGAACCATGAATGATTCTTCTTGCTAATCCATAGTTTCTAAATGTCTTTTTACTTTCATAATAAGAAAATTACCAAAGTTATTCTTTTTAAAAATCTGAGAAAGGTGAGATGCAAATGTCAATTAATCCCAGGTAGTTCTAATTTCTCATGTTGATTATAAGCAATTGCTGATAAGACAGCATGCTTCGATCCAGGAGGAACTGCATGGCCAAACCAGTAATACTGGGAAATGGCCGTGTGCTCACGGGTCGGAAGCAGACTCCTCTGGCAGTTTCAACCACCCATCAGATCCCCTGCGGTGAGACCCTGAAGGCCAGCTCTCTGCATGATTAGAGGCAACCAGCAAACCTCTCACATGCTGGGAAAGTCTAGTGGCATAAAAAGCATGCTCACTCCTAGACCTGGCTCTGGTCCCAGCCCTTGGGTCTCTGAACCTTCTCGGATCTCAGCTTTGTCATCTGTAAAAAAGTTACTTGCTCCGCCAATCTTACTGTGATAATCAGATGAGATCTGGGACCTTGTATAAAGAGTAAAGTTACAGACTGTTGAAAGAATTTATGGAATAATAAACGCAATATGCCCATGGTAATAAGCATTCAAAAATTTTATCAGCCATTATTATGAATAGATTATTCAAAGTGGTGATGGTTTGTCCCAGACTCCCCTTAACCTTACTGGGCCACATGTTAAGTTCATAGCAGACTGTCCAACAGCCAGAACCCTTGCTGACTTTTATAGCTCTTCTGACAAAAAGCAAATCATAATTGACCCAAGAAAGAAAACATGAAGGTCTAAGTAAGCTACGCAATCCATCATTTGCAATGTGTAACATTCGAACTCCTAAATTAACAATAGTTAGTCTCTTGAAAGACTCTGTAGACAAAAAGATTCGATTCAGAGTATTTAGTGTTAAACACTCCCTCTTCCTCCTAATTAATATCTAAATATTCATTATTAGCAGGTTTTTTAAATGTTCTTTTTGGAAAAACATGAGTATTAACTCCCACAGGATTAAGGAACAAAAAAGCTATAAAATTAACAAACAATCCAATCAAACTAATATCCTCAAGAGTATTAATTAATGCTACCATGTCCTGTTCAGTTGTGTGTCTTCATTATGTATCTGTAATCAGTGACTGCCCACTTTTTCAATGAGTACGCCATCACTGCAGAAAGAGGCCTGCTCTTATGGCCAAAGAGGGAAGAAATGGTATCATCTTCCCCCATTCACACATGAGGAAACTGGAGGCTCAGGGAAAGTAAGTAAATTAATTATTCTAGTTGCACAGTCATAAATGGCAGAGCCAAGATTTCAACCCAAGGCCAGCTGGCTCCCCTGCTAATGGTCACTGTCCTGAGCCACACCCACCTAATCAGCACGTCACTGGTTTACATTGGCTGCTGACTTGACTTGCAGACAAAGCATTGTTGCCACCCAGGGAAGGTGGCACATACACACGTACAGGACAATGGCTCTTTACTGCACTCTCACAGACAAATATGTCAGACTAATAACAATGGTAGGACACTGAAAAATATTTTAAAAGATACATACGGTCTATCAGTTGGTTCATCAGGCGATCTGGAAATTAAGGGAGAGGACAGAAAATGAGACCAAACCATGTCAGAGAGTTTTAGAGAAAGAAAAGCAGTTGATCCAGGACATTTCCTACCCACCCTCCCCACACCCCACAGGGGACCCCACACAGTCGTCAGCCCCTCAACCCCACACACAGGCCACCCAGCCCACATAACATAACGTCCTTACAGCAATGAGAGCAAATAACACGTTTTAGGCATTTAGATCAGATAAAACATGATGTTCTGATTATTATTTGAATGAACTAAAAATTTCTCTCCCTGTATCTCTAAGAACTCCATATAATTACAAACCAAGGATTCTAACTGAACATCAGAAAGAGCCAGAGCAGTACTATTAAATCATCTTGTATTTCTCTGATGCTCATACTGATCTTTCTTTAACCCCTTTAATGACCTACCTGTACTACGGGACCCAGGATATCCCTTCTCTACTCTGCATTTCTACAATTTAGCACTTGACTTCGCACAGAGAGCAACATAACACAGATGCCTATCTGAATCCTATCTTGCTCCTCTCAGACTCACCTTACTCCTCTTTTGCATCTGGCCATGGTCACCAGCAACATATACTGCTCAATTGATAGAAAACCTTTGATAGAGGGGCCTAGAGTGCTCTATTGTTATGAGTTAATTTACCTAATGAACTCATTAGGAACATGAACAGTAAACAGGTGAGCAAACAAAGCCAAATGGATCTCATCGGAATAACTGAGCTAATAATTAAACCAAAAATTTTCTGACACTGTTTTTGAACACACAAAGGTGAGGTGATTATTTTTTGCATGTCCTTTTCCTTTAAAAAGTTATGTATTCTGAACAATGACCAATTTAGGGGTCACAGAGTGAAAGAGAAAGCCAAACCTCTCCCTTGCTATGAAGCAGTAATAGTGTTACAGAGGTGAGATGCGGTCAAGATTTTTAAAACTAACACGCACTGTTGAATTCTCCCTACTGGTTGTCCAAAGATACTCCCAAGAATTATTCAGCTCCCCCAAACTAAGAACCTGCTGAAAACACACCCCTTCTCTTTCCAGTAGGGGGTAAACACATTCCTTCTCTTCCCACTTGCGGAAAGGAGAGGATGGGAGGGAAGGAGTCAAAACCAGAGGCAACATAACCTAAAAACTGTCCATTTCAACCACTCATAATGGGTCTGTGCCTCTTACAACGTCTATTTTATGTTTATAGGTGCAGTCATGCCTCCCTTCTGTGTGCCTACGGTGGGTCATATCGCAGGAAGGCAGCCAAGGGACCCCCTGATGGGTGGTGGTGTCGGCAACAGAATGGTGGGAAAAAGTGACTCTTCCTGTTGAGGAGGGTGGGCAGGTAGAGCACATCGTCCTGGCAGGAGATGGTACCTTTTGAGTCATCAGGAATGACTATGGGGGGACTGATGTCTGGAAGTTCCTCCTCTCCTGGCTGTAACCCCCTGGCTCGGAGATGGTTGATATCAAGTAGGTCTGGCATGTCAATAGAAACATCTGCAAAATGAGAGAGATTATATTCACTGGACTCTCCTAAAACCCATAATCACCTTATTATAAAACCAGCACTACTAACTCTACATACATGTGTCTAAGGTAGAGCTAAGGGATGCTTTTCAGTTCCCTGGGATACTACAGTGGACCAGCAAATTCAAGACTAATTATATGTTAATTGAGAACTTGGGGAAAATACAGCAGGTAGCAGGATTTCACACAGAACAAGAAGAAATCAGTTAAGCCAGAGGTCACAAACTGGCAGCCCATAGACCATCTGTAGCCCAGACATATTCTGTTGGATGTTTCAAAAATGTTGGCAATAAGGCCGGGCATGGGGGCTCACCCCTGTAATCCTAGCACTCTGGGAGGCCAAGGTAGGAGGATTGCTTGAGCTCAGGAGTTCAATACCAGCCTGAACAACAGTTAGACCCTGTCTCTACAAAAAATAGAAAAACTAGCCAGGCATGGTGGCCGTGTGCCTGTAGTCCAAGCTGCTCCAGAGGCTGAGGCAAGAGGACTGCTCAAGTCCAGGAGTTTGAGGTTACCGTGAGCTACAATGATGCCACTGCACTCTAGCCAGGGGGGTAAGCAAGACACCATCTCAAAAAAAATGTTGGCAACAAGTTCCAATTTTTAAATCAGAAGATTTCATATAAAAATCTAGATGCCCAGCTTATTTTGAACAACATAAAGCTGTAGCATATTCTCTTACGGTAACATCCTTCTAGAGCTGGTCTTCAGCTTCTCCTCTGGACAATGGAGCCGTCTGTAACAGTGTGACACAGATCCCATCGCTCCCTTTCACATCCACGACCTGAGCATCACGTTTGTGCTATTCTGATCTCATGGCAGAGAAATGTTTTTCTAGCCCATGTCTTTACCCAAAGTGGGAATACCCAAGCAAGACCAAGACAGCTAGCTACGTGTTTCTTACACCCAGCCCACTCCTTTTTCATTCAGGTTGTTGCCCTGTCCCTGTGAGGCATCTGAGTTTGCAACCCCTAGTTTATGCTTTTTCTCAGATCATGACAGGTACTGTGGACATTCTAACTAAGGCAGTAAATAAAGAATGAAGTTTTAAAGAAATTAATTGAATCTCAAGTGTATTAGTCTTCAGAGCATGTTTTTTTAAACTTCTTGGCTCAGTTGTTATTATGATGACTTACTCAAATACAAAATTTGTCAGTCTTATAATAGCCTGTCAAGATTTAGTACTACACATATTCAAATGAAATAATAAAAAATGGGTTCAAATGTTGGTACAGGATATGTTGTTTGGGCTGCAAACAAAACCTGAAAATACTGTCCCCAAAATCGGTTATGATGCCAGGTACGTATACCTATTTTAAAACAACTACCTAAAGAATAAAGCTTAGTTTAAAAAAATTAAATTTCAGGGGGGCCAGAAAAACCAAAGAAAAAGTCTGACCAACAAAATCAGTACTACTGTTCCTCAAGAGAAAAATTCGGGTTCATTAAAGAGAACTTTGAGGCTCCTTTAAATTCAGCAAATCAATGACACCTGATTCAATTTTTGGTCTTTTACCGAAAGTCCAAGGGCAAGGAAAAATAAGAAAACTGTTTCTAAAGCAGTTCAAAGCCTTTAGAACAAGTCAGTTTTCTCTCTCAGGTACGTTTCAGGTCCATAGAAGAAAAGCCAGTGATCAGCATCCTGACCTCTGCCTCCCTCCTGCTCACAAAACTATTCTACCAGGGAACGCAAGGGTCTCCCGCTGAGTCAGTAACAGCCCAGCACAACTTCACGTGGCAAACAGGGGCCATGTAACTATTAGTGCTGGGGGTTTCTAGGGGTTTCTGTACGTTCTTTTACACCCCTGAGGACAACCTAATAACATCCTTCATATTAGATCATAGTGGTAGACAAAGGGTTTCTATGCATTGTCTGGAAAACTAACCTCTAACAATGGTTAAGGGCCTTTAAAATTAGCAAGAAGGAGGGCCAAATAAGACAAAATCACATTCCTTTTTTGACTGTTTAATGCAGCTGACTATTTTATCATACTAAAATTTGTATGATTTAAGTGCATGTCATTAGCCACACCTGCCTGCCTCAGAGGCAGAGGAGAGATGCTAAGAGGAGAGTGTGCCTTCAACTACCTGCTACTCGAAGTCTGGCTTTGGACCAGCGGCAGGAGCATCACCACACGGGAGCTTGTTAGAAACACAGAACCTCAGGCCACCTCAGACCTGCTAAATCAGGATCTGCATTTTACCAAGATCCCAGGTAATTTATATGCACGTGAAAGTTTGAGAAGTGCAATTTATTTGACAATGTAAGGATTCTGTTTTCACTCTTAGAATCCAGTCATTCCAGAACCCATTACTGAAGGGGTGGGTTAGCAGTGGCAGTTTTTCTTGTTGGTGCTTATCATATACTCTGATTCAACAGAGTATATGATGGGAAAGGCGAGAATGATGGAAAAAAGAGTGAAAGGGAACTGTTTGTGGCAGCCAACTACATGGGCTCTTTCACATGCCGTGTTTTTTAAATGGCTAATTTGATGTTTTAAGCAAAAGCATGCAAAAGATACCTACCAAATTTTTTTGGAACCCAGTCAAGACCAAAAGTGAACTTCTTTATCTGCACTACCAAGTATTCAGGGAATGAGGCAAAGCGAGATGTTCTGGGAAACACAAGGGGATACATCAATGAAACAAGCAATAAGAATTGTGAATACAGTTCATGAAGCATTACAAGCTTTGTCTGAGGCACACCTGGCTGTTCCAGTGACTGAAGAGGAGGAACACTCAAACACAGACACCTAGGTGGACACACACTCACTCACTCCTGTGCATTTGTCCTGGCCCCTTCACAAGAAGAAAATGTTTAACGTAGGAGAATGTTGTGCCTTGAGAATGATTTGGGAGCCATTTCAAAATTAGTATTTATACTCTGCTGTGACATTTTACATTTCTGAAAGTGCTTTTCAACCATTTATGTTTCTAAAATCCTTGCTAGAATTTAGTATATATTTTTGTAAGTGTTTATGGGCATGCATGCATCATGTGTCCACATGTGGGGTTTGGAAAAGCTCCCCAAGTGATCCTGAGACACCCCCACCTCCACTCCCACACAGAACCTCTATCATGAAAACACCACTGTACCTACATCCATGATCACCTGGATCCTAGGGGTAGACACTAGATATTTTGGATGCTTACCGCATAATGCATGGAGTGCGTATGTGTGTGTGTGTATATATGTATGTGTATATATGATAAGTATATAAAATATCTAAATCTGGGCCTTAAAGTTTTAAATTAATACTTATGAGCAAAATCTTGAGTTCTCTTAAAACTTACAGAAAGGTTCAATTGCCTGGACTTGGATTTGACAATTTTATGAACAGACTGTTCAACTTGTACACCAAATTCATGCCCCCATTCCAGCTCACTCACTCCACATGTATCATCTTGTTTTTAACAACCATTTCTATTTGACCGTCAATGTGGGTATGGTAGATGCATATAAAAAAGAAAGCAAGCTGTTGACAAGTATCACAGGTACCTTTTAAAAGAAAAGATTCTAGAACACCCTCCCCCAGACCTCACTTTTCAAATCTAAGTCCCTGCCTTATATTTGGCATGCATCCTCTCAGAATTCAGAAAACAAATGCAAGTGCATTGCTGCCCCCTAGTGTAGAAGAGAAGACATTGTACAGAGCGCTGGACCAAAAAAAAGAGTCAAAGGGTCTCGGATGTGTCACTTCATTCGCTCCAAATCTGGGCAAATCACTGACCCTCCCCGAGGCTCCATTTTCGCATCTACAATATGGATTTACCAATAATATCAACCTGCCAGGGCTGTACAATGCTCATGAAGTGATGCAAAACCACTTGGCACACTAGAAAGCACTGTATTACAAATACCTAAGGAATTAGGTACACTATTTGTCAGGAAAGAGCTAGAATCCATTTAGCCGTGGACACTGAATTGGTCTGTCACTGACCTATATTTTACCCGCTGGCAAGTTATTTAAACTCTCTGTGTCTTAAATTCTTCATGACGAGGTTGGTAGAAAGGTAAAGGCAGTAATATAAAGGAGCTGTTCAGAAAACAAGAGCTTTATCATTCTATCAAATAGGAGCCTCACCAGCCTACTATTATCCTGCCTCAGTCTCCAGAAATTATATTTTATCCCTAATTAGGTTTTCCTATCTTCTGAGAAGCAGTAATAAACATCATTCTTATCTAAATGTTGCCAAGTCCTCAACTGCACCAAAAACCAACAAACTCCATCTGGTATGATGATATTTTCAACTAATGTAAAATGTTCCCTTTCTGCCCTCCTCTTCTTACCACATTAACTTAAAATCTGGAAAACACGTGACAGTGAAATCAACCAAAAGTCATCGGTAAGTCAGTATTTCCAAAATGTGATTCAGGAGCCGTGACACTCTTGGAGCTGCTCTGGGGTCAGTATCTAGGTGAGGTATCAGCTAGTGATACCACGGGAAGGGGTAGTGGAGCCAGGTTGGGGATAACTTAACACATCACTTTGTTAGGGGTAGCTGCCCACCTAAGAGGACTAGAAAGCAGGTTTAGATGGTGTCCACATTCTTTATTCATCTTTGGAACCTCTACAGAGTCTCAAGTTGAATCACACATGTAGTGACTGCTCAATATATATCTGTTCAATCAATCTCAAAAGTAATACTCTTCATTTATTTATCACAGTTTGGGAACATCAAGTTTGTCACTTAAATCCAGCAAAGTTATAAATTATGCTCTGCTTACTCATTGATTCCTAAAAATTAACCCCAGAATTAAAATTTTTCTTGGAAAGCTATACACATTTTTAATAAAGACCATTAGAATGTTAATCATTCAAAAGGTCTAGATAGACTCATAGCAAATTTACTTCAAAGAGTTGTTACAGGAATTAAATGAATTAAGACACATAAAGTGCTTAGAATAGGTTCTGAAAAAATTATTATGTTGTCTGTGACCATCTATTAACATTATTTAAAATATATCAATTGTTTACTAACTATAATTAAGGCAAAAGTACCCTGAAGACTTGATTAAGAAAAAATACATACCTCTCCCTGACATTGATATTGTCTACTATATTGAAAACCTGGCAAATAAAAAAGACAATTCTACTCTTTCCACTATATGATATAATAATTAATCAACCACATTCAAATTATATAACCCAAGGCCAAAGAAAGGAGGAAAGATAAGACAATAGTAATAACAACTGCATCATCTTATATTACCCTGTGCCAGGCACTGTGCAAAGCACTTTACATGGCTTATCTTGCTTAATCCTTACCTCAGTCCTGTAAAGAAAGCATTATTATTATCCCTCATTTACAGATAAGGAAACAGGGGCTTATGGAGGTAAGTTCACTTGGCCAAGGTCACATACCAGTAAGCTCTAGACTGGGCATTCAAACACTGCCCACCTACCTAGGGTCTGTGCTCTGGAACCACACATCATGCTTTTCTCTTTATAAATAACAGTTAAGCAAAAATCTCCCCCAGGGCCGGGCGCGGTGGCTCACGCCTGTAATCCTAGCTCTCTGGGAGGCTGAGACGGGCGAATTGTTTGAGTTTAGGAGTTCGAAACCAACCTGAGCAAGAGCGAGACCCCGTCTCTACTAAAAATAGAAAGAAATTAATTGGACAACTAAAAAATATATAGAAAAAATTAGCCGGGCATGGTGGTGCATGCCTGTAGTCCCAGCTACTCGGGAGGCTGAGGCAGGAGGATGGCTTGAGCCCAGGAGTTTGAGGTTGCTGTGAGCTAGGCTGATGCCACAGCACTCACTCTAGCCCGGGCAACACAGTGAGACTTTGTCTCAAAAAAAGAAATAAAAAACATAAAAATAAAATCAATGTGATCTATTTCTTTTTACGTTTTTTTAAAAAAATGTAGCCACTAAAAAATTTTAACTAGCACATGTGGCTCACATTATATCTCTATTGTATAGCACTGGGCTAAAGCATCTGGGAAGGAAAGGGTTGGGGAAAGAACAACTCCTGGGTGTCCCCCCCAGGGATCACCCCATTGGAGTCCTAGCTTTCCACTTCAGAGAAAGGAGCTCCCCAAGGAGGAGACCTTCTGAGATGGAGCTGAGGCAGGAATCCCGGGATCTGCCTGCTCCTTTCCCTCTCCTGAAACCCAGCCCAAGTATCAACCACGCAGGCCAGGATTCTCATGGACAGGGAAGCCCACGAGGCATTGTCACAGGTTCCCACACACAGCTCATCCCCACCCAGTGCCCACCCCCAACACACGCACACGTATGTTCTATCCTCACATACTCAGTTAAACGTTCACTGATTCTCTCACGGGGCGTGCTCATATTCGTATCTCCTACAAGTGTACTTCCTGCTCATTTGCATGATCTCGCATTCACACTGGCCAGACACGTCGCTCTCGCTTTCTGCCCTGTGACATCTTCACATAGGTACACACGCATGCACACATCCATGTAGATACGTGCTTTCCACTTCACACACAGAGCAGGCTAAGGAGGGCAGGCCCGGGCAAAGTTGTCAACGTGATTCATGGGGTGTCTGTGTGTGTATGTGTGTGTGTGTCCAGGGGAGTGAGAGCTAATAGTGTCCCCCTCCCCAAGGCTGGGCCCAGAGGACTAATTGCCAGTAATGAGCTAAAAGGAGCTCAGAGCTGGCCTCAGGCACTGGATGAAGATGTTTCCAGAGACCAGCCAGAATCTGTCCTGCTGTTTTGTTGATAGAAAATCCTTCTCCCCCGGTGTCCCCTCTCTGTCTCTGTCTCCCCTCCTGTGGCTCCCTCCGGTTCCCACAGCCTCTGAGGGGTCCAGCCATGCCCCACCCCCTGATGTTTCCATCAGCCTCTCTGCCTCCTTCTTCCAATCGTCCCACGCCATCCCATCGTGGCATTTGTCCCTTATCCCACTCTCTTCTCTACTCCCTGATGGGGGCTTCTCAGGGTAGCCACTGCTGAGCAGGAGACAAATTCCCAGAGGCCCCAGAAGCCAGCTCTGGGGCTAATGGGGAAGATTGCTAGGAGAGTCATTGTAACTGGTCTGAAGAAAAACTTTCTCTTGAGGAGATCTGCCCAATAATAAAACCGGACGGTGCCGAGCCCCCACCACTTACATATTCAAGCAGCACCCACTGAGGACGCCGTAGGAAAGACTGCTGTGCTGGGAATGAAGTTGCATGGGATGACCCATGAGGCCTCTTCCTGGGACGATTAATAATTTATTAATATAAATTATAATATTTATAAATTAAATAAATTATTAATATAAATATTCATTAGTATTAATTAGCATAGCTACCATAGGTCAAGCACCCATAAAGTGCCAGGTACTTTTACATTTTTAGTTATCTCAGCCTAGATGAGGTGGCTCATGCCTGTACTCCTAGCACTCTTGGAGGATGAGCCGAGAGGATCGCTTGAGCTCAGGAGTTTGAGACCAGCCTGAGCAGGAGTGAGATCCTGTCTCTACTAAAAATAGAAAAATTAGCCGGGCATGGTGGCGCATGCCTGCAATCCCAGCTACTTGGGAGGCTGAGGCAGTAGAATTGCTTGAGCCCAGGAGTTTGAGGTTGCTGTGAGCTAGGCTGATGCCACTGCACTCTAGTCCCCAGGTGACAGAGTGAGTCTCTGTTTCAAAAAAAAAAAAAGAATTAAAAAATAAAAAAATAAATAGTTATCTTCCTTTGCCCTCACAAAACCTCTGCAAGGTAGACATTATTATCTTCATTTTATAGATGAGTAAACTTGAGACTCAGAGAGGTTAAACCAGATGCCAATGTCACACAGCTAGTCAGTTATAGAGCTGGGATTGGAACCAAGTCTGCCTGAGTATAAAGCCCATGCTGTGTTGTATGAAAGGAGAGAAGATTAGCACTCCCCTTGCCTAGGATGGAAGAGGCCCTCAGGCTGGACAACATGCGTACAGTTAAGGCACTGCCACCTACTTTGTGGCATCTAACCATTGTTTTATTATTTTTTCTAGAAGCCCTATCATTTCCACTAAAATTCATTCATTCCCTCAACAAACGTTCATTCATCAAATAGAGATCCTATGATATTGCAAGTGAAGCCTGAAAGGAATAGGAGTTCTTTTTTTTTTGAGACAGAGTCTCACTTTCTTGCCCCGGCTAGAGTGAGTGTCGTGGCGTTAGCCTAGCTCACAGCAACCTCAAACTCCTGGGCTCAAGCGATCCTCCTGCCTCAGCTTCCCAAGTAGCTGGGACTACAGGCATGCGCCACCATGCCCGGCTAATTTTTTCTATATATTTTTAGCTGTCCAATTAATTTCTTTTTATTTTTGGTAGAGACGGGGTCTCGCTCTTGCTCAGGCTGGTCTCGAACTCCTGAGCTCAAACAATCTGCCCGCTTCGGCCTCCCAAAGTGCTAGGATTACAGGTGTGAGCCACCGCGCCCGGCCGGAATAGGAGTTCTTAAATTTAAAGGAATTGGGGAGGGGATATGGTGGTGGGGACCTGTGTCTCAGTTTAGAGCTGGAAAAAGAAAAATCGTCGCACAAGAGACTCCCTCTGCCACCCCTAATGGTCATGTATCTGGTGTACACACTTGCGTGTGTGTCTACAAGGGCAGGGATATCTGTGAATATGAATCCACACTCAAAGAGTCAGCAGCCGAGGGCTCTTGGGGAGAGCTTGGGGGTTTACAATGGCCTGATGCTACTTGGTGGTGGTCAGGGGGCAGAATCTGTTTTAGGGAAGCCCACCCCCTGCATTGGCACATTAGAGTTAGCAGTGAGGGACTTTGGGATCCTATGTGCACACTTCGGTTCTCCTTTTCCACCCTCGCCCCTACATTTGGAGCAGGGGATGGGCAGAAGGGAGGGAAGGAAAGAGAGAAAAGGAGGGAAAGCTACTAGTGTGGGACAGGGCAGGGGTGACACCCAGAGATTTGGAAGCTGTTTATGATGCAAATGCGTAAAAGCTCTGCATTGCCTCCCCTGAGAAAGGAGCCTAAAATTGAAGTCTAATTATAATGAATGATTGTTAATGAGTTGTCTAAACATAATAGATGGAAAGAATTAAACACCCAGAAGAAACAGGGTTTCATTAACGCATAATAAAGAAACCACAAGTAGGGTGAGCAGAGCCCTCCCCTGTCATGGAAGACAGCCCCTCTTCCCCCTATGTGGGCCTGGCAGGTGGGAGCAAGTCCAGGCCTCCAACTGGGAAGCTTGGGATCGTCAGGTGACCCTCAGTGCTTGGGGAATCCTCTATAAGAAGGGCCATTGCCTGGGCCCACACCTACTTGGTTTACCTCTGCATAGATGCCCACATTAGGCATGCATGTCTATAGCCTGCAGGAGTTTGGTCATAGCAAGCAGATGTAGATGTGAGCGAGTATGTTTGTTCCTGCAGTGGACACCGGTGGATGGCGGCATTGGACTCTCAGAAAGGAGCACCTCTTCCAGGTCAGAAGTAGCCTCTGGGCTTTGGTGGTCCAGCCTGTGCAAGTCGGCTCCCAAGGAGGGAAAACAGCTAGGAGAGGACACATGCACTTTTATACACATGCGTGTACAATTCTGAAGGTCAAGAATCAGCCACATTCACCAGAACTCAGAAAGCTGGAAGGACGAAGAACATCAGAGATTGTCTAGTTTCTAGTCCAAACCAGACTGCCTAATGCAGAGAGGCCACTGAGGCCCAGAAAGGGAAGGTGATGAGTCCAAGGTCACATAGCTCAGAGCCAGACCTCCTCATACTAGTCCAGGGTGCTTTAGTTTTTAGAACAGTCATCACTCATGCATGTATGGCTTGGAATAAGGCCCCACACATAATAAGATAATGTTCTATGTTCACACATATCACACACAGGCAACACTGGGCCCCAGACTCTTCTGGGTAAGGCACGAATGTTTAAGGGTTCCCGGGGAGGCAACAGGAGCCACACCTGTGTAGGGAGAGTCTGGGCAATGCCAAATGGTCCCAGGATGGGATAACACGCAGGAGCACACATAGCATGGACTGTTGCAGGGCAGAGCATCAGAGCTAGAGAGAAGCAGACTTTGATTGGCAGGTTAATGAAGCGCTTTATACTGGTGGTGTAACTGCAGAGGCAGGCTGAGAGCAGGCTCACACACACACACCCACACACAAACATCACACCCTGATACACAGGCGACATCCAGGAGGGCAGAAGCTAGGCTGGCCAACCTCCAGAGTGGTCTTCCCACATCCAGAAGGATGTCATCTCTGCACTGCCATCCCTTACTTCCCAGAACTCTTGTAGGTTTGGTGCAATCCTGCAGTCAAATTGATTGAGTCCATGGATGGGAGGTGGGCTGCCAAGGGCATCTGAGTTCTCTGTGCTCACTGTTGGGGTGACCTCCCCCACAAAGGGAATAATGACAAGGCTCAGGCCCCCTCCAAGACTGAGCCCAAACACCCAGGCAGGCTCCTTGCTGGAGATGGGGGTGCGGTGGGCTTGGGAGTTATGTTCTGGATGGACACACAGATCCTCAGTTTATCTTGCCTGGACCCACCCCAGGCCCGGCAGCCTACCCTACACCTTCGCCCTTCTTTTGACCCCGCCCCCCTTGGAGCCAACACTGATTGGCTGTCATGTAGGCAATACTGGCCAACCAGCCCCTGCAGCGCCAGGAAAAGTTAATTTGGAGTTCTGGTCTCCTCCCAGGATGCATTTGGGCGGCCGCCCGTAATGAGATGCATAATTGCGGAGGCCTGCCAACAAAAGCAGGCTGGATTTAATTGAGTCAACGCATGGCCATTAATAATCTGATGGCAGCCCTCCCCCACTCCCACCCTCACCCCACCCCACCCCCATCATCCAATGCTCTGCAGTCCCCAATTTACTGGGCTCCCACCCCAGGCTGGTCTCCAGTTCCAGAGAAGCAGGTCTGACCATTCCCTGCCCTGCCCCAGTGCACAGCGGCTGAACGTAGAACCCAAACTCCCCTGGAATATCTCATGATAAATCTGCCTTGCGGCCCCCTCCACCGTAACAACATACCTACCATGTGCCAGGCGCTGGGCTTGGACCTGGGAATGTGGCAGCCAACACAGACATAGCCAGCCCCTTGGAGCTTAGTGCTACCACTCACCTGTCAGCTCATGCCCTTGTCATGTTCCTGACCCTGATTCCTGTCCCCACATGCCCATATCCACCCCCACAGCTCCATATACCAGCCCTAGCACCCCTTCCCCTCTTGTCTGCTCCCCGCCCCTGTCCCCTTTCTACCTCATTCAGACACCCACCCACAATATGTCCTTTCCCGTATTCTTGTCCCTCAGCATCCATTCCCCGACACATGTCCCTAAATCTCCTGCCTGTCCTCACACACAATTCCCATAGAGAGCATAGTCCACACACACCTCTCCACATCTGCTCCCCTCCAGGGAGCTCACACTGGGACAGGATTCAGGGACCCTGCCAGGCCTGCTTCTCTGGCACCCTCTCCCTGCCGTTTATCCCTCCCTCCCCCCCTCCTGTCCCTTTCCTCAGCCCACCTACCCTCACAGGCCCACAAACCCCACCCAAACTCTCCAACTGGCTCCATCTCCTAGAGCTGATCCTGCATCTGAAAAATGGGGATAATATTAGTCAATGCCCCATGGGATTGTTGAAATGACAACTTTATGAGATAACCCAGGTCAAGGCTTTGGCACAGAGCCCGGCACTCTCAAGCACTCCCCAGTGCTAGTTGCTGACTTTAGCTGGGTGAAAATAATCTGATAAACTCCCCCACATCAAGCTCTGGACCGCCTAAACCCCTCAGTGACCCCTTAGGATTATCTGTCTTTCATAAAATCAGCTTGAAAAGGGCCTGGCCTCACCCCAGCAATTGGAACTCTAATGGCAGAAATCCAGCTCTTCATACTGGAAGGTGTGCTTGTTCACATCCTCATCCCTGTGCCCACATTCCTGTTTGTCCACTATTCCCCTGCGGGCAGTGGAGAGACCTAGCATGCCTCAAAGTGGATATGGGGCTTGCAGAAGGAGGGAACAGGGCACTATTCTCCCACCCACTGGCCCCGCTTCAGAAAATCTCTTGCAGGGTGGGGAGAGTCCCACCCTGGCTTTGGAATGGGTGTGGTGGAGTCCCAGGGCACCAAGAGGCAAAGTTTCCTATGGAAGAACAAGAGGGCTCCCCTTCCCACTTATTCCTTAGTTTCCACTGTAAAATCAGGGAGGTAAAGAAGGAAGGGAAAAGAGACACCATTTGGGGAGAGGAGGTGGCACAGGGGGAGTTGGATGTAAACCCTGTATTCCAACCCGACCCCTTAATCTTTCTAATTGGGGAGGGCGGGGCGTCTGGGTGTGGGTGCTGGGGAAAGGGAGATACCCTCTGTCCCCAGCCCTGAGCCTCTCCTTCCAAACCAGGCTCCGCCGGCGGGCTTCCGGGAGGAGGTGTCTGGGCTGCTCTCTTCGGGGCCGACGGGCGGGCGCGCGCGGGTAGGGCACGCAACTCCTCCGAGAATCCCCGTCACCGCCGAAATCGCCGAAATTGGCTGCAACTAGTAAAGATGCCAGGAATTTGCACCTTGCTCTGTGACCTAAAGCAAAAATGACATGAACATTGACAAATTTGACAAGGAAATTTGTGCAAAAAACAACTTCTATTTGGCTAGCCAAGCAGCAAATATGCCGGATGATACGCTTTATTAAGCAATCCATTTCTCAGCAATAGCGGCGCCATCTGCAAAGGTTACCGCGCATCAGGCTCCGCACAGAATTTCATCTGCGTCTGCAGTCGGGGCCGCACGCGGACACATTTTTCATGTACATGCGATTCCGGATGCAAATAGAATCCGTGATGAAGGAGGTGACCTTCCGGGCGGAGCCGCGCGCGCTAAAGTCACGCGCAGGCCCGCGGGGAGCGGGCGGCGCGGGGAGCGGGAGACTCTGAGTGGGGCTGGGGCGGACGCTGGGCTTCGAGGGGGTGAGGGAGGGGTCAGGGAGCTGGAGTCGTTGGGGGAGAGATCACAGATCTTTGAGTCTTTGCGCTTTGGGCCTGCAAGGGATTTGGGAAGCGGTAGCCCAATCCTCTCACTTTACAGATGTGGAAACTGAGGCCCAGAACAGGGAAGGTCTTGGCTAAGGTCATATGGGGTGGTAATGGCAGGACTGAAGCCAGGCGCGGTCCCTTAACTCCTAGTCCGGTGTTAGCACTGAGGGCTCAGAGTGCAGCGGTTAGCTATGCCTGGGTTCAATTGTTTCATCACTGCTAACTGTAACCTTGAGCAAATTAATACAGCTCTCAGTTTCCTGTTCTGTGAAATGGAGCTATGCGATTACCTACCTCATAGCCTTGTTTTGAGGACTGAGTTAATGTGCATCAAGTGCTTAGAACAGTTCCTTGGAGAAAGTAAGCTCTAAAAAATGTTGATTAAGTCAATTCGTTCTTCCATTCCTGCTGAGTCGATGGGGGTGGGGGCAGGCACTGAATGGGAAGTTCTCTTGGAGGAAGAATGGGTGTAGGTGGGGAGAAATGAGTGAGTTAGCACCTTTCCCACAAGGGAGTGGGGGCACACGCCTATCCCTCTCACGGGGATGTTCCTTGCTCCCTTCTCTCCTCCTTTCACCCCTTCTTCCTATTACCTCACTTTCCTGATATTCCCCCCACCCCCATACAAATAAATTGCATCTTCATTTCCCATTCCCAGTCCATTCAGTTAGTCACATCTACTCCAATTCAGTTTGTGGTCCATTGGGACCCCAGGGTCTGTCTGTCTTTCATGATTTCCTGTCATACTTGTTCTCTCAGTTATTGCTCATTCTTTTTGGCTTTCTACTGGGTGAGGGTCACTTAGGGAGGAGCTGTGCTTCTCACGGATAAAGCTGCCGTGATGAAGTCTCCCTTTCCTACCACGAGTGACCTCACCCCACACCCTTGGTAACAATTTCTGACTTGAGATAAAGCTCCACATCCTTCACTGGTCTACATTCCTCACTCCCATGATTTCCCCTTTTTCTGAAGTCCCCCCTTCCCAGAGGGGGACTAATGCATTGATGGTACCTTAAGAAATCATTGTGATAAGTTTACTTCCTCTGGTGGTCCACCCCCGACCCGCACCCCCAGAGGAGGCTCCTCTCTACAGTTCTCAAAACCCCTAAGGAGAGTTCAAGCACCCCTCAACCCCAATTTTTTTGGAATGGACAAGGTTTACTGCTCACTAGGTTGGCTTCTCCTGTGCGTCTCACACCCTGTCTCTCCACCATCCTCTCTATACAATTCTCAAACCCACAGCAACTTCCCTCAAAGTGCATAATTGTGGGAGAGGTTTGGAGTGTGATAGACCTAGCCTCAAAGCTAGGCTTTCGAACCCACCGACACTGTGATATTGAGCCAATCACTTAACCTCTCTGAATCTCATTTTCTCATCTGTATAATAGGGGATATTAATACTAACAACCTTTAAAGTTATTGGAAGGATTCCATGACGTAAAGCATACTAAATCAGTCATTAAATAACATTAAATAAATACATGGATTTCTTTCCTCCTCAATTTCCCTTTAGCTTCTTGCCCTCTCAGGAGCTGCTCATTTCTCTATCCCTTTGCACCCCACCCCCTCCATGAGTGTGTTTCTTCCAAAGGGCCAAGTTGTCAACCAAAAGAAAATCCAGTCCTGCTCCAACTCCTCACTCTAGGGCTCTGGGTCCAGATTATGGACCAAGAGTCTGAGCTGTAATGTTTGTTGGTTTAACGTTTATTGAGCACCTACAAAGTGTTAGCCAAGATGGACGCCCCGAGGGCTGTCTGAAGTGGCTCTGGTCTACCCCACTTCCATCTCCAAAGTAGCTGCAGGTGCAGATTAGCCACTCCAGAAGGTGGTATCGGAGTGCCCTCGGCCCCTCGATGAACCCCCCGTCCGCCCCCCCACCCCCCTGGCAGCCTGCTGCCCAGTCTTGACTCTGTTAAGAGACGGAACATTCTCAGGCAGGGGAGGCCCCATCCACCGCCTTTGCTCTCCTTTCCGAGATTCCTTGACCGCTCAACGCGGCCGTTCCGAGGGTCGGAGGACCTCTGGCCCACCTCGTGGGGCTGGTGCAGGAGCTGTCCCGCAGTCCTCTTCTTACCTAAGAGGTTCCTCCGCCTAACCTCTTAGGTAAGAAACCCCCAGCCCCACTCTGCCCCGCCCCGCCCCGCCCAGTCCCCTGCAGTCTCTCGCGGACCAGGTGGCCTGTGGGGCGGGGCCTGGGGCAAGGGGCGGGGCCACCCGGCTCAGCCCGCCCCTTGGCCCACCGCTCTGCCCCGCCCTCCGCGGCCCTTGCAGGCCGGCCCGCCCCTTCCCCCGACCCGGGCACGCTACAGTAATCCAGAATGTGTATTTCTGCAGATGATTAAATCAATACAATCCTGACAGGACTTGTTGGAACATGCTTCTTTATTTTGCGCAATTCCTTCCCCGCGTCGCCGGCATTTATCACCCGCTCGGCTGTCAGCGCTGAGATTGTGCGGGGCGAGGGCGGGGTGGGGGTGGGAGGGTCGCGCTGGGGGGGCCGGGCCCTCAGGCAGGCGGAGCGGACCCGCCGCCACCCTACGCTAACACAGACAAATAAACTTAGGGGTCGGGCTGCGTTCCACCCACGCACCGCCTGCGACAGTCTCCTTACTTGCGGGTTGGTGGGGGCTGGGAACCTGGAGGTTTGGGATGGGGTCCGGGGCCTAGGGCCGAACCCACACACCGCTTTACACATTGAGCCCCCACTCGAGGTCGCAGGCCCGGCCAACGACCTCGCGCGAATCCTCTCACCCTGCTCTGACCTTGGTCCTGGCATCCGGGGACCCTCGGAGGTGGGGTGGGGGAGGGGGAGGAATCAGGCTCGGTCGCCCTGTGGGCAGGTGAACCTGGACGCTGCAGGCCCGGGGAGAAGGCTGGGGGGAGGGCTGGAGGAGGAGGGTGAAGACCCCCAGGAGGAAGCTGGGGACAACTGGGAGGAAGAAGGGGGGGCGGAGGGGAGAGGAAGGCTGGAGGGTGAGGAAGAGGAGGAGGGGAGGAAGGCAAGGAGGAGGAGGACGGGGAGGAAGGCTCGGAGGCAGTGGCGGCCGGTGACAGGTGCCTCGGCGGTGGCGGCCCTCGGCAGACGTGATTGCCGCGGTGGCTGCGCGCCCGAGCGTGACTTTACAACTAATCCTGTTTGTAAGTTATTATTTATCTTCAGGAAAGTTTGTCAAACTTGGGCTTTGATTTTTCGCCCTGATTTCCCTCTTGTGGCGCGCTCTCGCACGCGCTCCCATATAATTTATGACTGCCTCTGGTCCTGATGACAGATTATTAAAAGTAGAATTAGTTTTTCGCGCAGAATTTTTCCACTGGGAATTGGGAAGGCAGCGCTCTCCGCGGAAGGTCTCCGGCGAGGTCTCCATTACTAATAGAAGTTTTTTGATGGGGTGAGGAGACTAATGATTTGAATTTACTGTGGCAGCAGTCACGTGGGCGGGAAGGCATCAGCCGAAGAGACAAGAGGTTAACTTTCTCCCTGTGGAGAGGTTTATTGGATTGTTTAGCAGCAGAAGGATAATGTTTTTGTCATAGACTGCTGGTGCCGCGCTGCAGTGCGGTGGCCGCCAGCGCCCGGAGAGGGGAGAGGGGAGAGGGGGAGATGGGGAGAGGGGGAGCCGGGGAGGCCGCGAGAGGCGGACAGACGGACGGACGCAGCGGGGAGAGCGGGACAGTCAAAGAGGGACACACACGCACACAGAGAAGCAGGGGAGGGCGAGAGAGACAGAGAAGGACTCGAGAGGGCCCGAGACGTAGAGTGACAGACAGAAAGACAAGAGCCCCAAGAAACACGACGGAGAGAAAGAGGGGCGGGTTGGGGAGGGAGAACCAGGGCCAGAAACGCGGCCAGACGGAAAGGAAGGAGGGGCCGGAGGGGCGCGCCAGCTCCCAGAGCCGACCCAGGAGGATGACGAGGACCCAGGAGGATACGGGGTCCCGGGGGCGTCCAGTCCCGCCGTGGAGCCTGGGGGGGGCGGCGGCGATGGTGACCCCAGGGCCGGGCTGCTATCACCGCGCGGATCTGCCTGGGTATCTGGGGGGCGCAGGCCGCACTGGCGTCCCCAGCCCGGCCGGGGTGGGCCTGGCGGGCCCGGGGGAGGGGTGTGGGGGGGGCGGCGGCGGCGCGTTCACCTGGCCGTGCGCTCGGAACTTGTACTCCCAGCATGCCTCGACAACATGGGAACCGGAGGGGAGTCGCTGCGCAGCTGAGAGCCTCGGCTTAATCTTATGCACCATTAAGCACTCAGCAGCAAGCCCGTCCTGTTCATATACATCATCCACGCTTAATAAACATAATGATGACATAAGATGTAATTCTAGATGAATTTTCATTTTATAGGGAAATGGAGAATTCCTGTAGAAGGGAAAAAAAGTAAATTATCTGGGAAGTGCAAAATAAATGATGTTGCTCCCAGAGATGAATAGAGGTGTTAGAGGGAGAGAGGGAGAGAAGCAGGAAGGAGGGAGGGAGACAGGGAGGGGAAGGGGGGAAAGAAAGAGAGGTAGCGAGCAGAGACAGGGAGAGATAGAGTCACACAGAGAGACAGAGACCTGGACCGAGAAAGCCGCGCGGGGGTGGGGGTGGGGCGGGCTGCCGCGACAAGGGGGAGGAACCCGAAGGGACGCAGGCGGCGGGGGCCGTGGGGAGTCGGGGCTGGCGTTTGGTGGAGCGGCCAGGGCTTGGGACTGCAGCGGCCCGGGCCGAGGAGAGGGTGGCGGTGACGGACGCGGCCAGGCCGGGCGGCTCATTCATCAAGCGAAGGATCAGGGCCCGCGGAGTCACTAACGGGCGGAAATTGAATTCTGATGAAAGCGCGGAGAGGCAAGGGCGGGGGAGCGAAGACCAGGCTCCGGCCGAGTTCCCAGACTTGCTAAGGGGAGGGGGAAGGGCCTGCAGAGACCTTCCAGATTGAAGTCCACGCCTCTTTCCTGTCTGGAACCCACCCGGCGCCCCCACCCCTGCCCTAGGCACCTAGCAGGGATGGTCGGCTCAGCCCGGGAAAGTGGTGAGGCCTGAGGGCGTACCTAAAAATCAAGTTGGAGCCCTTTCCCTGTGGATTTTGACTGCCAGGTGTCCTGATCTGACCAGGGAATGGCCATGGGGATGGGGATTCGGTCATTCATGGTGTGGCCAACGTGAGGGAAGGGAGGTTCAGTGCGAGGATTAGAGTGGAGAGGGGCAAGAAGGGTTAATGGAGACTAAGTGGTGGGACTTCAGTGAGTCTGGGAAGGGAAGGGTGGGCTAAACGGAGGAGGTACAGAGGTTCAGGTGGTTAGTGGGGGAAATCAGTTAGAGGGTCTTGGAGGCTAAGGGGAGGCAGGGGGGGCTCTGGGGAAGAGCTTGGGGAATTCCTGGTGGGAAGAGTGGTGTGGCTGATAGGGAAGGCAGGCCCTGGAGAGGAGAGAGGCATCAGCACGTCAACCGCAGAGTCTCCCCCTACTGAGAGGGAAGGACCTCATGACTGAAAGGAGCAGCCTAGATAAGGCTGACAGGGTTCCCTGAGGGCAGGATGGGGGCCCCCAGAGGAACATGGAGAAGAATCAGTTCCGGACTCATGATGTTCTCCCTCATGATGATGGGGACCTCTGAGCTGGCAGGAAGACTCCAGCCTCTCCTGCTAAGGGCTTGGGGTGGACAGTTCCTGCTGCCCCAAAGAGAAACAGGATAAAGATGGGAGCCATGGAGAACTGAGGCTGGGGTCTAATTCTGCTGCTTTGGGCTAGGGTCAGGGGCTCCAAAAGGAGATCTCCTCCATCCCAACTCACCACATGTTCTGCAGTCCACCATCGGCTCCTCCACAGGCCTTTGCGAGCCACTTCCTTTCCTCACTCAGGGGTGTTTGAAGCCTGGTGCCCAAAGAGACTGAAGCCCAGCAGGTCTTGTCCCCAGCAGGCAGGGAGAAGGGACAAGAAATTTCTGTTTCAGAGGCAGAGAGATGGAGCTCCAGGAATCACTTATGGTACTGGTGGTAGTCACGGTGGGGGCCAGCATGACAGTCCTGGAGAATATGACATCAAATCTGACCTTGATGAACCTTAGGACCTCAACAGACAGGAACTGAGATGGGGTGAGGCTGAAGGTGGCATTTGAAGCCGAAGGAAGAACACGGACAAAAGGAGGAAGAGAGGAGGACGTTGGAGAAATATCTGGTTTTCCTACTTGCTTGGATGGGGCTTAGAAGAGGTATTGAGGGGGTGGGGGAAGCATCCTCAATAACCAAGGCCCGAAAAGCAAATTGAGGGTGAAGGGAGTGTCCTCTTATGAAGGGATTATTTTGCCTGAAAGCAGAGGGAATGTGGACTTTACTTTTTGGGCAGTGAGGAGCCAAGGATGGTTTCTTTACTATGGGAACAGAAGTCAGAGCTGTGGTCTGGGCTGGTTACACTGACAGTGGAATGCAGGAGGAAAAAGATAAGTGGGGGTCATGACCAGGATGACACTTTACCCCCGTGCCTGGATGTCCCACCTGCTTGAGGACATCAGAGAAGTGTGAGAGAAGAAGCCCTCCCAAGGAAGGCCCCCACTCTTAATCACTTGATCTCCTCAATTCCTTTCCCTCAGGAATTCACCTCGGAATGATTCTCTCCCAGACCTTCAGCAAACAAGCAGAAGCTCTGCCAGGTCCCCTGCGTTTCCTGTCGTGATGTGCTGAGGAGGGGCAGTGGGCTTAATGTCTGCGGATGTGTTGGTGCTGGCATCATTGTAATTATGTGACTTATTGTTCTGTCCTAAGCAGACTGAGTGGTCAGACTGGTGAAGGTGGTTATGTACACAGAGACGGAAGATGCGCAACCACTCAGGGACGTGACACCACTCATCCTTTTGCCTTCAGAGCCCTTAGTGGGAACTCCAGGGGTCACTAGGAGGCCCTGGCAGGTGGGACCATCTTTTCCTGCCCTCTCCTCAACCCCGCCTCACCCCATTCCCATCACTCTTCCAGCTAATCCAAATAAGGGCAGTCTGTAGTTCTGTTCTGGGCTCCGTGCCAAAGTGACCCTCATGTAGTGGCCATTTGACACTAGGAGGGGGTGGAGCTCTGAGGGACTGGAGCCTTCAGGGGTCTCCTGCCAGCCCATTCTGGAGTACCTCTGTTTAAGCTCACGCGGGAGCTGGAGTTGTAGCTGGAAGGTCAGCCATCTGCTGGTCCTCACAGGGTCAGAGGACGCTATGGGGAGCGTGGAGTGGAAGGAGGAGATTCCTCCAGCCCTGCAGTGCCAGGGCAATCGGCGGTGGGTGGGGGAGGGGACTGCCGTGTACCCCTCAGGAAGGAGTAGGCCTAGCAACAGAGCTAAGGACTCCACACCAGGCAACCAGAGAAAGGACACAAACACCAGAGATCTCCCCCCTCCTCTCTCTCTTTATCCGTATGGTCTAAGTAACTATCCATCTTAGACACATACAATACACCCACACATAAAGCTGGACATGCACACAAATCCACATATGTACCTAGGCAGGGGCTCATAAGCAAGTACACATGTAGCCATTTGTGTTTGTCATTACAATGTGTCTGTATGAATTGTGTTTTAATTATCACATTGTACAACTGTGTATCACAGTTTCACACACATACACACAAACATGTATATAAATGTATATAGGGGTGCATTTACATATATACGAACACATACATTATGCCCTGTTCCTGGACTCCAGGGTTTCATTTTAAAAAGGAGAAAGAATCTGATGGGACAAGTCAGGGTGGGGAACATGGTGGGGGAGCACTTGAAATTGCCAGAACTATAGGGAAGCAAAGAGCTGAAAAACCCAGGCCGGGCTCCTGCCTGCCCCCACCCCTCCATAGGCCCTCCCAGGAGGGCCCAGTGCTATGTCCCCTCACCTCCCTCGGAGCCCGAGTTTTAATTCGGGCGGTGTAATTTTGGTGCAAACGGTTGGACGCCTTTCGTTGGGAAATTGGGAGGAATGCAAACAAGATTTCACTTCATTAAACAGGGGCAAACAGTAGAGAAATTGCACTTACTTATGGAAATGACTTTTAAACATGCACAGCATTTACTGGCACTGCCCGAGCTGAAATTCTTTGAGGATTATACATGTGAATAATTCACCGCGGGCCAATTAGAGCTTCCTCTGTCCCTAACCCCCAGCAGCCCCCTTCCCACCCCATCTTGATTATGGCCCAGCCTCCTGCCTCCTCTGCACCCCTCCCTCATTCCTAGTCTCACTTCGGAACCCACGCTGAGAAGTGCATTGTCATACACACTTTAAGAGACACCTCATATATGGTGGCACACAAGTATTGTTAACACCTCAAACGTTCAAATACACACAGAGACACAGTCTGCAAACTCACTGCAAAACACTGTGACACCTTAACATGGGAATACGCAGATACACTTTGACAACCCAAACATGGCAACACACATTAGGGTGATGCAACAATTGTGACAAACATGGCAATACACATTATGACAGCTTAAACATGATACTCACAGACATGCATTATAACACCATAACGTAAATGCAGATGTAGAACTCATATATGGTGGTGGACACGTGCACTGTAATGACTGAAACACAACGATTCACACAGACACATATTGTAACAACATAAACAATGGATTATTTAAACACAATGTGGTGTACATTGTGCCAACTTAAACATAGAGACACATCATGCTGTTAAAATGCAAATATATTGTCACACAAAGATAACCATGACAAGTCAAACTTGGAGTCCTACACAGAGACACATTGTGATCATTCAAACCTGGTGATATCCTCATAATTTGGGGACAATTCATAAACAGTGGCACAATGACATCCATTGTGTCAACTTGAAAACTGATTACATTCCACAATACCCCTGAGAACTCAAACTTGGCAACACATACAACCTTACATCATGATAATGTAAATCCAGTGATTTACTCATGGTGACAATTTAAACATAATGACCAACTCACGTTCTGCCTACTAAAACATGCTGGCTCACAAGAACACATGATGACAACTGAAACATGGCAACCCTCATTGGGATCATTCAAACACAGTGAGATAGATTTAGGCATATGTTATATCAACTCAGACATCATGATAATTCCAGTGTGATGACACACACATTTTGACAACTCAAATATGGTGACACATAAAATGAGATTCATATTGTGACATATTGAGTATTCACTTATTTGCATGTTATATGAAGTCAAACACAGGAATACACGTTCTGTGACAACTCGAATGTGTTGACACATAGGAGAGGGTGAGACATATTCACAGAATATGCCACATATGGAGATAACCTTGAAACAAAATACACTGCATTGATACAGAAATCATTAACTTAAACAGCAAACACAAACATACTCTAATTCACGGACACGTAAATGACTCAATGATACACAAATGACAAGGAGAAACTCTGAGACACAATGACACTTGTAACAGGCACATAGTAACACTTATACACAAATGCACTGCCACTGCCACACCCTCCCTGACCCCTGACCCCCTCCACACCTGTCCGCCCCCTAGTCACTCTGTCTAATTAATAGCACAGAAGTTGTCTCAGTAGGAACAGGCTCTAGATGCCAAGCATGAGGGTAGGGCTGAGAAAGGAGTAGAGGGAATGGAGGCATCATCTTAAATCCAAGATAGAACTTACAAGGAGAAGGAAAATAATAAGAATTATTATTATTATTATAATACCAGCGATGGCTGGTACTTGGAGAGTACTGGCCCAATACCATTACACTCCTTAAGGATTCATGCCAATGTCTCAGCAAAGGGACAGACCTCTTCTCTACATCCACAGCTCAGGGAAGAGGAACTCACCAGGGCTCTGCCCCACTCACATAGACACAGACCTGGGCCAGTTTGTGACGGTCTTAGTGGTGGGTGGGCACTGTGGAGGAGGTGAGGGTTTGGGGACAGCTAGTCCACACTTGGACGTTGATGTAACTTCCCGAGGTGCCCCTTAGTGACTCCAAACCAGCATCCAGAGTTTGGGGAACAGTTTCATGGCCTCGATGGTCTTTCCTCTCATCACTTGACCCCAACAGTTTTGTGACCTGGGTAGCCTTCATACTACAGAAGTCCCTTCTGTTCAGGGCATTATTATTTTTGCCCTACTCCAGACCAGATTGAGGCAGGGGCCAATAATACATCAGACAGAGTCTGACAGTAAAGGAGGACACCTGTTCCAGCCAGGAGCTTCGAGTCAGCAAGGATGTGTCAGCATCAAGGAATGTACCTTGTATTTATACCTGTCGGTGTTAGTGTGTATTTGGCTATGAACATCAGCGTGCTTTGGGATAGACATACCACTAGGAATCAATGTCCTTTGGGCTCAGGTATGCCTAGGTGACATTTTGAATATTCATGTATCAGAGTGGGCACCTCAGTGTTTGTGTCTTTGTAACCTTTATGTGGGTCCCTGGGAGCATCTGGGTTCAAATTTGATTGCCTCACTGTGAATGTTTCTGTTTTAACAGTATGTGTCTGGCTGTGTCATCTCAGATATAAATGCATGTTACAACATGTGTATATTATCACCACGTTAGGTTTGTCGCAATATGTGCCCGAGAGTGAGTCAGCAGGTTTTTGTTGTCACGTGGTGGATGGTGCAATTTCTTCTGCCAGAATCTCAAGACCATTAAGAACAAAAAAGACAATCAATCCTATTATCTAGTGTCACAACAGGTCACCCTGCCATGGAGGCTGGGGACTGAGAAGCTGACCTCTCAGAGACCAAGCTCTATCAGGAGTCTTGCTCCCATGAGCAGTCAGCTCTTTTTGGCCACTCCCATTTCTCAGAAGAAGACATTGAGGACAAGTGGCCAGCAAGACCATGCTGAGCCTGGGAGGGGGAAGGGAGCAGAAGTCTGGAGGCAGAGAGGGGAACAGAGAGGTGGAGGTACCAGACCTCATCCACCCCTTCCCACCCATGATGGAGAGCACCTGGGACCACAGCTGCTCTGCTGCCTCCCCCACCCTCGGCCCAAGTCCCAGCCCACCCCCCTCCTCCTCACTCCCTCAGTCCCAGTCCTAGCGTCCCTCCTCCACTCCACCCCTCCCCACTTTCTCCCTTGCTCTCCCTCTCTCTCCAACGGGCACATGTCAGAGAACATTATGTGCACCGCAGATTTGCATAATTCAAGAAGCATCAAATTAAATTTGCATAATTCCTTTGATTACACTTGTTATTAAATGTAAGTGACATTGATTTACAAAATGGCCCAATATAAGGTTAATAGCAAATGTCACCTTCCGACAGGGTGAGTGTGTGTGAGCGAGTGTGTGAGTGTGTGCGGCAGGGGCCAGAGATTGCAGGAGGATGGACCTGAGTCCTCCATTTCTTTTCCAGCAGGCTCAGCCCCTCCCTGCCTACTCCCTCTCGTCCTTCCCCTCAGCTGCCCCAGGTCCTAGGCCCCTCCCCAGGTCCTGAGTCCTGACAGAAGGGGAACAACTCGCTGCTCAGTCTCTCCTCTCTTCCCCTTTCTTCCAGGGCTGGAGCAAGTGAGGGAGGGATGAGGAGTCACAGGGGAGAGGTTGGGAGTCGTGGGTTAGCGGTTAGGGTGTCTAGGGAACAGAATTTGTCCCAAAGACATTTATGCCAAATGGATGTGGGGTGACTTCTGATCTGGGTGAGAATGGGAGACAGCAGAGGCTGGGTGGCAGATCGTGAGTGGGATGCTCCCTAGGCACCAGGCGTGAGGCAGTGAGGACCCACCGAGGGTAGTGTGGACATATCCTCTGGGCAATGAGGAGACCCAGGTTCAAGACCATAAGGACTCAGGAGCCCCACAGGGAGGGTTCCAGTGAGCAAAGACTGGGAAGGGGGTCAGGGGATCCATAGCTTGGTGTCTGAGTCACCATGGCCTGCCTTTGAAGCTCAGAGAGAAGGGGAGGGGAGAAAGCATCATTCAGCCTCCCTTCAGCAAGAGACAGCAGGCTCCTCAGGACACCAGGATGGGGTTCAGAACCCAGAAGAGGATGGGAACAGAGCCACCCTTCACAGCTGTGAAGGGCAAGGACACGGAAGTGCACACTGCAGGACACAGTGTCCCTCCTCCCCCACGTCTGCGTATGAAGCCCACACACATACATATACCCCGGCACGGGTACACATCTGGATACATGCATGGTTGTGGGCAGATACCGACACATACATACGAACATGGAGGGACGTAAGGACCCAAATGTACTTGTGGACTGTGTGACACAGTCAGATACATTGATGGCTGGTCACCAAAGCACATGAAAATGGAAACTCACAGAAACATGTAGACATACACACACTTTCAAGTACGTGACCGTGTAAACTTGGACAGACATGCTCTCCCACCTCAAGAAGGGGCTCCCCTTCCCAGGGGGTCTTCCCAGTGCCTCCCAGAGCCTGCAGGAGTTGGAGAGGAGAGGTTTAGGGGGACAGGTGGTTGAAGGGGGCTTGCTCTGTCTGCCAGTCACCACCTTTTTGGGAACAATTGGAGAATCTCAAGGAAAGGCCCTTCCAATGTCCCTGCAGAGCCTCCTCTGGAGCTGCCCTCCCCCCAGTCCCCTTGTGAAGGGTCCCTTCCCTCATGTTAATCTGCCGCTGTGTGTGTGTGTGTGTGTGTGTGTGTGTGTGTGTGTGTGTGTGTGTCGGGGCGGGAGCAGGGCCTCGCCATTCATTCTCTCCCTGGATGAGAATATCGGCAAGGTGGTAACTAATCATTAAACCCGCCGGCCCCTTTAAACAAGGAAGGAGAATTACGGACCGGACTATCGGGGACAGACTCCCTGACAGGCCCTCTGAGAGGGAGGTGGGCTCAGGATTGAGCTCCAGACGCATCCAAGAGCCAAACTCAACCATCATTGCCTCGAGCAGAGACAAACCGGGGAGCTCCAACCTGAGAGTAGGACGTGGAATAACATCTGTAATTAAACCCCCAAGGACGCACACCTGAATACAGGCACACGGTCCACACAGGGACACATCCCACATGAGGACCTACAAATGCATGTACTTTGTGGTCACCCACAAATAAATGCGTAATACTACAAGACAGACACAGATTACACCCCCAAACCCTCCCCCTCCACACAGTAGTATAATAATCATAATGGTTGAGGATGAGAGTCCTAGGGTCACACGGATCTGGGTTCAAATCCCAATTCTACCATTTTCTAGCTGAGTGGCCTTTGGAAACTTACTCAATCATTCAGAACTCCTATTTCCTTATCTGTCAAGTGGGGATGATACGAGTACCTACCCTGTGAAGCTGTTGTGAGTATGAAGTAAGAAGATAAATGTAAATGCCTGGCATATAGTAGGTGGCAGGCACTAGGCACCCATCATCGCAGAGGGGGTCGTAGCTGGTGGTGGCGCGGTTGTTATTATTGGGATTGTATGTATTCACTGAGCAGCTTCTATGTGCCGAACCCTGACTCAGACCCTGGGGATATAGAGATAAACCCGTCTGACAGTAGTGGGGACCCCCTCGCCCACCCCCTCTAAGGGGCAAGTGCAAAAGATGCCTGGACAAGGGGCCTCTGGGATCTGAGGGCTGGGCAGGGCACTGTTTTGTCATCTGCCTGGGAGGTCACTGGCCTCCACCCTCCACCCACAAAGAAGGCTTTGGAGGCACTAAAAATGACTCTCCTTTCCCCTGAGCTGCCTTTTCTGCCCCCGTGTCTAGTCCTTTCCCGACTTGCAAGCCCTGAGTTCCGACACAGGCACCCGCGCCCCACCATCAAGTTTTTGTCTTTGTTTTTACCAACACTCTGTCAGTCGTGGGCCACCCAGACATGCAGGTGCGCAGAGTGCGAGAGCGTGTGCACATGCGCAGAGACACGGACTTCTCTTCTTAGGTTCCTGGCCCGGAGTAGGCTCCCCTCACATCCTCCTCCCCTAACCATGTGGGGACACTGCTGCCGGTCTCCTAATTAGCAAATCCACAGGCTCCTCTCAGCCTTTCTTCTCGGCGACCTCTGCACATTTGGCAGCGGCTCCACCCCTCCTCCTTGAAACCAGTTCCTTTCTGGATTTCCGTGACATTGCCATTGCGCCTCCCCGTTCCCCTCCTCCAACACTGAAGTTCCTTTTCAGTCTTCTACCAGCCTCTCGGCTTTCTTCCACCCCCAAATGTACCTATGCCCCGTGGTTCTGGCCTCAAGCCGCTTTTCTCCCCTGTCTGTCTTTTCCAGAGCTCTATCCGTCCCAACTGGACCTGTAATCTCTCTGGAAATAAACACCCCGTTGGGATTTCTAACCCCAAACTCTATCTTCCAAATGACAGGCTGGAATTTCCACCTGCTTGTTCCAGCTGGTATGTCAAATTCACCATGAGCAAAACTGAACGCATTCATTTCTTTGGCAAACGTTTCTCAGGCACTTATGATGTCGGGACACTGTGCCCAGCACTGAGGATGCCAAGTGAAGGACACAGTCCCTGCCCTCAAACAGCTTAGCATCTGATGGGCTCCGCTCCCCGCATCTCCCTCCTCATTCCTTCATCCTTCCGTCCTTCCAATCCTAAAGCCTCTGAATCATCTGGACTCCCCCTTTTCTCCACTTCTTCCCCCTCCCCTTGATTGTCAGGTCCTGGAAAATCTTTGTCCTCATTGCCACTGGCCCAAATCAGTCCCCTCCTTTCTTGCCTCTTGAGCAGTCTCCTTGACACCTGTCCGTCTAGGATGCAGGGCGTCCCATCACCCTACTAAATCAATGTACCCAAAGCACAGCTCTCATTACGGGTTGAATTGCGTTACCCCCACCCCCCCCAATTTGTTGAAGTCCTAACCCCTGCTACTTGTGAATGTGACTCTTTTTGGAAATAGAATCTTTGCAGAGGTAATTAAGATGTAGGTTAAGATGAGGTCATGCTGAGATAGGGTGGACCCTTAATCTAATATGACTGGTGTCCTTATAAGAAGAGGACAACGTCATGCGAAGACACAGACACAAAGACACAGAGGGAAGAAGTCCATGAGAAGATGGAGGCAGAGAGGGGAAGGGATGTGCCAGAAGCCTGGGAATGTCTGGGGTGACCAGAAGCTGGAAGAGGCAAGGAAGTATCCTCCCCTGGAGGCTTTGAAGAAGCATCACGCTGCTGATGCCTTGATTTTGGACTTGGAGCCTCCAGAAATATGAGAGAATAAATTACTGTTGTTTTAAGCTGCCCAGCTTGTGGCACCTTGTTAGGCAGCCCTGGGAGACTAACACAATGCCACAGCCCTACCTGGAAATCTTCAGTGGCTCCCACTATATATTAAAATCTAACTTACCTTATGGTAATAGTTACTGTTTCAAAGTACTGTTCTTATGTATTATTTAATTCAACTTTCACCACAGTCTTAAGAAGTAGCTATTTTAATTTCATCCTATTTTACAAATGAGGAAACTGAGATTCTGGTCCTTTGGGCTGAGGTCCTGAAGCCCGTACCCTTATCCCTAGGCAATTTTGTCTCCAGGAAAGACTGGCCACAAACTTATCATTCCTCTCTTGCTCATGTTCTTTTTTTTTTTTTCCTTGAGACAGAGTCTCCCTCTGTCACCTTGGGTAGAGTGCAGTGGCATCATCATAGCTCACTGCAACCTCAAATTCCTGGGCTCAAACGATCCTCCTGCCTCAGCCTCCTGAGTAGCTTGGAATACAGGCGCACACCACAACACCTGGCTAATTTTTCTATCTTTAGTAGAGACACGGTGTCTTGCTCTTGCTCAGGCTGGCCTTGAACTCCTAACCTCAAGTGATCCTACTGCCTCGGCCTCCCAGAGTGCTAGGATTACAGGTGTGAACCACCACCCGGGCCCTCTTGCTCATATTCTAAATGTTGGCCAAACTGGTCTATTTGCTGTTCCTTCAAGGAACAGGTCAGATGTCACCTGCCAACTGATGATCTAATGAGAAGGGACTCTTTTGTAATTCCTTTCTCATTGCACATAACCCATGCCTGACGCATCTCTGACTGTCCCCCACAGCTTAGCATAGTGCCTGGCATGCACCTGGCCTGCCAGAAAGGTATTTCACCTTGACTTATTGTTCCTTCCCTTGAGGAAATCAGCATTACAGGTGTCAAGGGCAAGGGCTTTGGAGTCAAACAGTCTTGCTTTGGATACAAGCTCTAGTGCTAACTAGTCTGGGACCAGAGTCTCAGTTTATTCACCTGTAAAATGAGGGTGATAATTCTTACCTCATAGACTTGGAAGATTAGAAGAACAGACAGACTGTAGTAGACATCTGGTATTTTTGGCCAAGCTCTACTAGAAAAAGTGGTCTCTCCTTTTGGAAACCAACATGCCATCTCAAAGAGTCTCCTAATGCTACCCCAGCCCTGAGCAGAGTCACCTGGCTCTGGACTGAACACCTGAACTGTAGAGGCTAATCTAGGTCCTCTTCTGGGATCTTCACAAAGAAGCTGAGAGGAGACTTGATCCTACCTTGGCAATGGCAGCTGCAGGTGAAACCCCAGAGACAGAGCATCCTGGAGCCCATTAGGTCCTGTTCGGAATGTTCCTGAAGCTCAGTACCAACTCTGCGCTTCCCACTCTTTGATTATTTGAACCTTCCTTTGCTTGCCTGAGACTGTTCCCATCCTTTCTGGTAGATTCCCCTCTTTGCCTAAACTAATTCAAATTGGGTTCCTATCCTTTGCATCGAAATGAGTCCTGACCAACACCACTTATAAGGAAGCCAACACACAGTGGGGGCCTGATAATTGCTGCTTCCGTTCCCTAGGGAAGAAGCCACTTTGATCCTTAATCTCAGAGAGGGTGTCCTTTGGGCCTGTCCCACAGAGGAGCAGAACCTCTGCTCAGCTTTGACATCGGGAAGATGAGTGGACAGCCTGGCCAGGGCCTAACGCTCAGAAAACTACAGCCCTTCATGTCACTATGAAATAAAAATTTCATTCATACCTTTTGATTACTAGCAGAAATAACTTATAAGCAAAAGCAAACAAGCTGAGCTAAATTTTAAAGACAGGGAAAAACTAATAAAACTAAAAATGGGGCCTGGTATTAAGAGACAAAGACAGAAGAAAGGCTTTTTAAATTCTTAGGAGGTGATAAACTGGGGTAGAAATGGAATCACTAGAGATGAGTTAAACCCTGGCACCTCGGGCAGACGTTTCCCAGCTGGATGGCGGGCAGGGCAGGCTGTGCCTACGTCCGCTTGTCCTACCCGCCCCTCCACAGTGCCCTGCTCCAAGGAAGGCCTGGCATCGACTGGACAGTGGCAGCGCCAGTGCTGGTGACAGATCCACCATGAATTTACAATGGTAAGTGGTCTTTGCTTAAAGGCAGGTATTGAAGGTAATTAATTGTCTCTGAAAAAGGAAGTTGGTGGGGACACCGCAAGAGGGGGATTTTCCCACTTTACTCTGCAGACTTCTCTGTGTTGTAATCTTTTACTTTAAGCGTATATCGTGGTGTAATTTTTAAAATATTTAGAAAAGGCAGAATGTGATCTTACTGTGAGCGTGAGCGTCAGTGCTGCGGGAGTGTGCATGCCTGGCTCTGAGTCCTCCTGCGGAGGTCCTTTGTGGGCACCTTGGTGAACTGAGAGCAGGTCCTCCTTCTGCTCCTTTTCCTGCCGCAGCTCAGCGGGCTTTTTCTTGGGTACAAACTACCAGCTCGGGTGTTTAGCTGAGAGTGCTGCCTGCTGCAGCCCAGGCCCCAGGACCAAGGGGGGCGGGGCGGCTCCGTCTGCTTCCCATATGGGGACATTGTCTGTCCCTGCCTGAGGGCCATCTCCCTCCTGCCTCACATTGTCCCCTTGCTGTCTCCTGCTGGTCCGAGCCCTGGCCTGCATCTTCCCTTTTCATTAGCCTCCTAGTGGTAGCCCCTGGCAGGACACAGGGGGCTGGGATTCTGTTAGCTCTCCTCTAGCCCTGGAGCCCCTGGCCAGCTCACCCTGGACCCTTCCCAGCCCGGATCTCAGCCTCACGTGTACACACCGGGTACACCACCAGGTGCACATGGAGGGAGCCCCAAGCAGGGCAGGGCCTTTCGTTGCACTGGTCCCCCTGCTGGCCCCGAGTCCGGCCCCAGATGATAAGTGAGGAGGAGGCCACAGTCGTCCCCCATTCCCCTTGCAAACTCCCCACACTTTATAAATCTGGGCTTGATGGGAATGAGGCTGGGGTCCCCCACAGTCATTCAGGGCTGGGGTCTGCCACTCGGGAGGCAAATTAAGAGAGCATGGGGACATAAGAACATGTCCAGCTCTGGCAATGCTCTGACCCTGCAGGGGAGGGTCACTGGAGTTTGTCTTTGGAGATATAATACATTCCCACAAAGCCTCCTTCCAGATATTCAGGGACAGACCACTGAACAGGGTACAGCGTCCAGGAAAGGTCAAAAGACACACACACCGATGGCTCAGCTCAGCTCTCAGCAGGCCCCCAACAGGAAACCTCGCTCCGACAGCCAGACTGCTCACTTCCCTCATCAAATGTGTTCTTCCCACCTCCCCCGAGTTCTCTCCTCTGCCCATCACTCAAGGCCAGGGCCAGCCTCTCCTCTTCCAGAAGCTTCTTCCCTGTCCACCCTGTTCTTCTGAACTTCTCCAGCACTTATTGCTGCACCACCCCTAGTTTCTGATTTAGTTAGTTGAAGCGGAGCCAAGACTTTACATTTCTAACAAGTCCCAGGTGATGCTGATGCTACAGGCCCAGGCTCACACTTGGAGACCTCCTGGTTTGGACCACTCTGTAGAGGTGGGGATTTTTAAGGGGCAGGTGGAAGGGATGAAGGAGGGCGGGGCAGAGGAAACCTCCTTGGCACATGCAACTACACACATGCTGGGTGTCTGTTGCGTAGTGAAGAGAACATGGAACTCAGAGTCAGGAGACCTGGATTGTCAGCCACCCATTTGCTCACTAGCTGCCAGGCTCTATGCAAATCATCGATCTCATTTAGCCTCAGTTTGCTCATCTGTTAATGGGTATGACATTAATCGTGACCCAGAGGTTATTAAGGAGATCTATCAGGGTAACACATGTGAAAATGCTATGCAAACCCTAGGAGCAGTGGTTTATAAGTTTGAAGAATTTATTTGTGTTCCTCAAAACCACACAGTGTTTGCCAGGAGTCACACAGTATTTTATAAATATTTAACTATTTTAACCTTCACAATAATCCTATAAAGGAGAAACTATTATTATTATTCCCATTTGATAGATGCAAAACTGAGGTTAGTAACTTGCTCAAAATCACACAGCTTGTAAACGGCAGAGCTTGGAGTTAGGCTTGGTCTGGCTCCAGAGTGTTCTCCTAACCGCTACTCTCTACCACCTCTTGACATGTTGGCTTATGCATCCATTGGTATGTGCATGTTTGCATATGTGTATACATTATCTAAATTTGTAAGAGGTTCCGATTTGTGTGCTTACCAAAGTGTGTGCAATGTAATGATCTTAGCACTAGAAATCCATTACTGAACACTTACTGTGTACCAGGCACTGTGCCGACCATGACTACCATTGACCACTCACGGCCCTGCGTGGTAGGTCCTATCAGTCTTCTCATGTTCCTGCTGAGGAAGGCTGAGCAAGGATAACTCACGCGCCCAAGGGCACACCTCCAGAGACCAGTGCAGCAGGGAGCTGCACATAGATGCTCTCAGGGCCTTTACTCTCACCCCGCTAGGCTGACTGTGTCTGCATGTTCAGTGCAGGGATATGTATGGAGGGGTGTGTTTGCATGTAAGTATCTGCCTGTCCATCTCTCTGTCCATCCATCCATACATCCAGCCATCTGCCTCTACCTGTCATTGGCAGCTGGGGTCATTGCCCTGGGTCGTTTTTTGGAAACCAAGCTGTGGGGACTGGAGGACAAGTAAGAGAGGGAGCCATGACCTCTTTGAACCCCAAGTTCCCAGAACATGTACCCTTGAGTCCAGAGTGCCTGTAACGGACAAAGCCCTGCCAGGGGTGCGGAGGAGAGGTCTCACTTAAAAAGGTGGATGAATCCTCTTTGTCATTCTTACCACCCTGGACAAGTGGGAAGGCACAAGGAGGCCACAGAGGGGCCTCGTCACACTCCTCAGAAGGCAGACTGGGAGTCAAGCCTGCATCTGTGCTCGAGCTCACCCAGTGCCCCAGTATCTGCACACTGGGATCCAAACAGTTTGTGTCTTCAAGAGTGATGTCCTGGCCGGGTACGGTGGCTCATGCCTATAATCCTAGCAATTTGGGAGGCTGAGGTGGGAGGATCGTTTGAGGCCAGGAGTTGGAGACCAGCCTGAGCAAGAGTGAGACTCCAACTCTACAAAAAATAGAAAATTTAGCCAGGTGTGGTGGCCCATGCCTGTAGTCCCAGCTACTCAGGAGGCTGAGGCAGGAGAATCACTTGAGCCCAGAAGTCTGAGGTTGCAATGAACTATGATGACGCCACTGCACTCTAGCCTGGGTGTCAGAGAAAGACCCTGTCTCAAAAAAAAAAAAAAAAGTGATGTCCTTTGTGCTTCTCCTTAGCATTTATTAACTGGTTTTTTGGGGGGAAGGGGTGACAAATCTGGTTTTAAACAGAGAGAAAGCTGAATGGCTGAGCTAAGGTGATGCTTCAAGAGAGGCAAGATTGTCTATAGATTAGTGGGCAAAGGAATAAAAAGATTTGGGACACAAGAGTGCAAAGATCAGTATGACTAATAAGCTTTTTTTGGGAGTGGGGGCCAAATTACCTGGATGTGATGGGGTAAGTATTATTTTCTATCTTGAAGAAAAATGTGTGATGTTTATACTGTCTCAGAACAAATAGGTCTGTGACTGATGGATAGTTTACCATTTATGTAGCTGGTTTCATGTACTTTTGACAGCTCAATCAGGATTCCAACAGTTATAAAAAATGATTTTCTTCTAGGAAGTTGCATGAGAGGAGCACGTGCCCCCACCCCCGCCCTGTGCCCACCGGGCACTGGGCCTCACTCTGCGTGAGGAAAAGATGTGGATGCAGAGGCACCGGGTGCCCCGAGAGTCTTCCCAGGCTGGATGTGGGTGTCTCAGTTTTATAGGGCTGCCTGGGGACTGTTTGGCTGGACTCAGGCTTAGAGGCTATTCCGGAAGATCCACAGTCCCTCACTGCCCCTGGGACTGGACATGAGGAAGAAACTTCACCAGGAACTCACGAGAGTCAGACCCAGGGGAACACTGGCCTGGAGACCACGTGGAAGCTCTGGGTCCAAGCATAGCTCTTCCACCCAGGATCTAACCTGTGACCAAGCCACTATCTCTGCTGACCTCTACCATGAGGACAAGGAGAAGGGCTGTGGCCCTTCTGGCCTCAAGTGGTGGCAGCAAAAATGACAGCGGCCAAGACAGGAAGGTGGAAGGTAGGAGGTAGTATTTTGCCACTGTGCAATGCCTAGGGATATTTTGGGTTTGGATTTACTTACTTTAAAGATATTTTAATACAGAAAAGTCCAGGTTTGCACCAAAGATCAATTAGAGGCTGAAAAGATGGTAAAGCTGAAAGACAGAAAGGTACCAGCCAGGTTTGAAGGTTTTGCCCACACTATTGGCAGGTGACAGGGCACAGACCTGCCACTAGAGATGTCTTCAAGCCTCTGGCCTGTGACTTTGAAAGGATCAGAGGGACCTTCAAGGTTACTTTTAAGGAAATAGCCTGAAGGTATAACTGGCTCTGGTCCATGGACACAGGAGCCTCCTTGAGGGAAGGTTGTTCTCATATTTTTTTTAGCATTACCCACAACCTAAGCAGGCTCTGGAGTCAGACTCTCTGGGTTCAAATCCCTTCTCCTCCGCTTACTAGCTGCATGACCTTAAGCAAGTTACTTAACCTCTCTGTGCTCCACTTTCTTCATTTGCCAAATGAGTATATGTTAGAGCAATCTCATAAGATTGCGGAGAGGATTAAATGAAATAACATTCAATCTGTTTAGCACAGTGCTTGGCACATTGCAAACACTCACTAAATGATAATTATTTCTCCTCCTCCCTCTTTTTCATAATTACCATTCTATCACTACAGACCATGCGCTAGGCATGACTTCACATATTCATTTAAAAATGTATATCAAGCACTATAGTAGGTATTGATGATGGAGTAGTGGATGACAATTACGATGTTACCGAGCATTTATTAGGCACCTACTGTATGCCAAAGCTCCATTAAACACTCAACATACATTATCTCATTCATGAAGTCCCTTGCCTTTGTGAAGCCAGCGGTTTAAAAAGAGCTTTCCATATGTTATCTAATGTTGTCCTCCCAAGAACCCCATGAGGGAGATATTGTTGCCCCTTCTCTACAGATGAGGAAATGGAGACCGAGAAGTGTCAAACAGATCGGAAATAATGGGACTGAGATTCAAATTCAGCTCTGAGGCTCAAAGCCCATGTTCCTACCATGCCACGCTGCTGCCCCGCCCCGCCTTGCTAAATATTCACGTGTTAGCTGTCACGTCCATAGGAGCGTGGGTCTACAGAAGGGCGTGTGCTGTTTTGCGTCTGGACACACGAGCCTGGACACGCTTCCATGACTGGATGCCTTGTATTAGCAGTGTGGGTGGTCTGTGTAATTATATTTCTGAATCTTATACCTGAGGGAGACTATTTATGTGACTTTGTAAGATCACATGGGTAGGTGCGACTGCGGTTTGGTTGTGGGTCAGTGTACCTGTGTGTGTGGGTGTGCCCTGTGTGTTCAGACTACTGTGGGGCTGTTGGCTAAGGATGGCTCAGCCGAGTGGTGGGTTGTGTCGGCATATGGGGCTCTTCTGACTTTCCTTTTAAAGGAAGGATGCTGGGGCAGAAGGGGGTGGCCTGTTAGAAGGACCCTTCCAGGTGGGGGCGTCCGCGGCCTGGGTGGCTCCACTGCCCGGTGCTGGGTTTCAGGCCTAGAGACGGAGAAGCTCATTTCCCCTTAAACACCGCAGATTAAGGGCCCACAGTGGGCACGGGCGGGAGGGCGCCGTGTCGCTCACGTTACAAATCAATTCATTACCGGCGCTCGCAGTCGCCTCCGATCTTCAAGGATCGGGGGTTTGATGAAGAGGATTCATTTCAAGAAATAAACCTTTTAAATTAACCACGAGATGAGGGAAATTTCTTTATTTAAAAAATGCTCAGGCCCTGCTGGCTTTGTTTTCTCTCTCTTATTAGCATTGTTATTAATAATCCCACCCTTACAGTTCTCCAGGGCAGAGTCCGCCCTGCCTGGGAGGCAGAGTGAGCCGCTAGGACTTGGGGCAAACTCACCCCGGCCACCGTTGCCAAGACTGCCTTCTCCACCAGGCCCAACAGTGGGGCGCCAGGCAGGCTCTGTGCCACGACAGACTCTCAGGCAGATGGCCAGGAGCCTGCTGTGTGACCTTGGGTGAGTCACTTGACTTCTCTTTCCTCAACAGCAGAATGAACGTAGAATCATCACTTTCTACAGCCGGACCTTAAAGTTAAGAGTTCAGCCCTTGAGCATAAGTTATCAATGAGCACATAGGCTCAGAGAAGGGCAGTGGCTTATCCAAGGACACACAGAATCTTCTTAGCAGACATGGTTTTGACACCAGCCTGGTTCTTGGTCTAGTTTCTACCTGGAAACAAGGTATCTATAAATTATAAAACAACTTGTTGCACATTATCTCACCAAATGTGCACTCATAGCTTGTCAGGTGTATATTACTATTAATATCTCTGCTTTAAAGATGAAGAAATCGAGGTGCTCTGGGACTGTACCACTCACAGTTTTGGCAGAAAACATATGACATACTCTATTGAGTCATCCAAGGACACTTTAATAAAGCAACTATCTACAGAGGTGTGGGCAGGACTAGAAAAAGCACAAGTGATGGCACAGTGTCCCAAATGGCCAAGCCAGGTCTAAAAGGGACAAAGTTGAATGGAGAAGGTTACCACAACCAGAGAGAGATCTGAATGGAGATGTGTGGCCTTCAGCAGAGACGTGCAGCCAATTCACAGCACCTGGAAGAAGGGAGCCAAAGAAGTTCCCTCTCATCTTGCTGGTGACCCCTTTTGGTCAATGCCAAGGGAACCAGTTGATGCAGACTGTGTGGGGTGGGCCAGCCTCCCGTTGCTGGAACAAGGTGGAGAAGGGTGAGAAGAGATCTGGAAGGGCAGACACCAGTGCAGGGGGCTGTGACCTGCCAGTAAATGGCAGGGAAAGGACAGGCCCTCAGGAGTCCTGAGTCTAAGGGTTCCCTAAGTCCAAGCCATAGTCTTCTATGCCACCATGCTCTGCCCAGTGATATCTGGCCCCTGCCTCTCAGGAATTTTGCACAACTCAGATGAAATGCTGGGCCTGGAGATGTAACCTAGTGTGAGGTATGGCTGTACCTCCTTGTGGCCGTACCTGTGGCATCCAGCAATGACAAATGTCAGCATCTGGCCTCCCAGGGGACACGCCAGCACCAGAGATGAGACTTTTTGGAAACCCAGGGCTTTCATCCAGCAGACCTTGGGCTCCCTTGCATGGGCCCACTCTGTAGTCAAAAGTCTGCCCTAAAAGAGTCTGCAGACCACAGAGCTAGCACAGGGATCAGAGAGAGCAGTTGCCCACCTACCCGCAAGAGGAGGCTGTCTTAGTCCATTTTGGCTGCTATAACAAAATACCTGAGACTGGGTTATTTATAAACAAGAGAAACTTATTGCTTATAGTTCTAGAGGCTGGGAAGTTCAAGATCAAGGTGCCAGCAGATTGGATGTTTGGTAAAGGCTCGCTCTCTGCTCCAGGGTACCTCTTGCTGTATCCTCACATGGTAGAAGGAGAAAAGGGACAAAGAGCTCTCTCAAGTCCTTTTGTAAGGACATTTAATCACTTCCCAAAAGGCCCCACCTCTTAATACTAACACATTGGGTATTAGTTTCCAACATATGAATTTTGGAGGAAACCAACGTGCAGAGCGCAGCAGAGGGAGAAGTGTGGGGGCCTGGAGAACATCGCCTACCACTTCCTGTGCGCCTCACTCCCTGCTTGGTGTAGGATGGGTCGGGGGATCTGAGGGAAACCCAGATTAGGGTCTCGTTTCCTTGCCACTCCTCCAAAAGGAAAGCTAGTTTGACAGACTAGCTCTCATGGACAAACTGAGAGAAAATGGGACCCAGAGAGGTGGAGAACTCAGAGTCTTGGGGCACCTACCCCCTGGGAGATGCCAGGGAATTTGGGGGTCTACAACCTGGGAAGGAGGGGATGCGAGCTCTCAGGGGTGGGGTATGACCAAGCTGTTTAAACTCTGTTTTCCAAGTTGCATCCCAACTGGTATTTGCAGAGTTGTTTCTAGGGTAGGGGTCTATATTCCTCCTTAGAACAGGGCTCCTCAAGGCCGGGACCATGTTTGTCATCAGACTAGGGGTCTCTGGGACTGGGGCCTTAGCTCATCCTCTGGGTGGCCTCCTAAACTCAGCCCAGGGCTCTGGTTTCAGGTAGGGGATTCAACTCAGACACGGCCTCCCCATCCAAGAAGATGCAACCCCCAAAGGCTCCTTGTGCCTTCCTAGGCCCCCTCCCAGCCCCACTCCCCTGCAGCCTGCGGCAAGGAAGGAGGGGAGGAGAAAAAGGCCTTCCCAGCCTCAGCATAGACCTGCCCAGGTGTGTGGGGGGGACCAGCTCACCATCTCATTAACGTGGAATTGTTTTTAGGTTAATAATCTTGCGTTAATTTTCCCTTAAAATATTGTCTTTGACCGTTAAATGCTCACACTGTTATAAAAAGAACGTAATAAATGATCTTGAAGCAAATTCTCCTGCCAAATGTCATAATTTATTTGCATAATTAGCTCTTAATTTTAATTCAATATGCAAATCCACGCTTCCTTTCCATTGCAGCCGCCTGTTTCCCAGCCGGGCGGCCATGAATTTACTGTGACGCTCTCTCCATGGCTGTCAGAGGTGGGGGTGGGGAGGCAGGCACCTTCTGGGGCTGTGCCTGGAGGAGGAGCTCAGACACACAGACTCAGATGGACAGGCCCATGGGCCCCACTACCTGGGTGCAGGCGTCCTCAGACGGACCTGTATGGACACCAGAATACCGATAAACTGAGGACGCGTGCAGAGACCCGGAGGTGAAGGCATATGAACCCGGACTTACAGGCTGACACATTAAGAAACCCATGGGCACCCACTGAGACACATTACATAGGCAGAAACACTGCCACGCATGAACACATGAACACAGGCTCCCATGCAGTCACATGGCTTCATGGACACAGACAAATGGACTGACATTCAGAGACATGGGCATGCCCAGATACACCTACAGACGCAGAGAAACACAGATCACAGCCAACGAGCAGAGATGCATGGGCAGCCACAGACATGCATCCAGGCAGACCCAAACACTCCCGATAGAGACATGCCTGGGCCTGGGCACAGATGCGCACACTTGCCGAGACACACAGAGCTGCTGAAGCCACACATCTACACGTACACACGTGTATCAAGACACGCTACTCTGATGGAAATTGACAACCCTACAGAAAAGCCAGGATGCTACATGGACACCCCACACACTGTAGAACTTGGCCTTCAAGTCTCCACAGCAACATTTTTGAGGCATCGTAGGGCTTGTGGAAAGAGCACTGAACTTAGAGTCCAGGGACTGGGTCTGGTTCCAGCTCCACTTCTCAGAAGCTGTTGGACCTTGAATAAGCCCTTCGTTTTTTATTAAATAAACAGCTTTCTTAAGATGTAGTAATGGTGCTCGCTTTGGCAGTATATATACTAAAATTGGAACAATATGGAGAAGATTAGCAAAAAAAAAAAAGACATAATTCACATACCATACAATTCACCTATTTAAAGTACACAAGTCAATGGTTTTTAGTATATTCACAGGATTGTGCAATCATCACCACAAGAAATTTTAGGACTTTTTAATCACTCCCTAGCAAAACCCCCATATTAACTGTCCCTCCTCTTTTCCGCCAACACCCATCCACCCCAACCCTAAGCAACTACTATTTATTTCCTGTCTATATATTTGTTTACTGTGTGCATGACGTATAAAGGCAATCATACAATTTGAGTTTTTTGTGACTGGCTTCTCTCGCCTAACGCAGTGCTTTCAACATTTATCTATTTTGTAGCATGAATCAGTACTTCATTCCTTCTTATGACAATGAACTAATATTCTGTTATATGGATAAACCACATTTTATTTATGCATTGGTTAGATGATAGCATTCAGGTTATTTTCACTTTTTGGCTCTCATGAATAATACTGCTAGGAACGTTCTTGTACAAGTTTTTGTGTGGAC
>CAUYSK010048873.1:0-33828 GCA_963575035.1 Avahi laniger | reverse complement strand
GGTGAACTGCGTGTATTCGCCTGCCCTCCGGGGCTGGGCGGCCGGCGGGAGGAGGCGCCTCCGAATGGGAGCAGCAGATTTAAGTAGACCGAGGCCGGCCGCCGATAAGCGCGCCCCCGTGCCGAACTCGGTGCGTTTCTCACCCGAGCGGCTCGGTACTCGAGAAGAGCAGGCCCACGGACCGGTTCCCAAAGTTAGCGCAGCCTCCGAATCGAGCTTAATTGTGAGTTGCTTAGGGCGGAGGAGAGAGGGTAAGGGGCAGGCTGTTTACTTGGCTCTGTAATGAGTCGCCACCGTCTTCCGAGATTTAGGTGTGCGAACAGGCTTAATACCTTAATATCTTTTTTCTCCTGTTGCGATGTTTCGGTTCTTGAGCCAGAAAGTGGCGAAACTCAAGCAATCAGAGTTTAGCGTCAGAAAAGCTCAATACAGTAATTCCTGGAATATCGGGGGACGGGGGCAGGAGTTACATGGATGGGATTGGCCTGTTTTAATCTGCCGGGTGTAAAGTATGGAGAGGGCAATTTTGCTCTCTAGTGTATCCTTCAGGCAAAAGATGGTAAGACTTTAAAAGGAGTTTAGAGGGGGGTAAGCACTGACCAGATTAGGGTTTTCTGACATTCCTCAATAATCCTGCTTACCGACATGGAGATCTTTAAGAATTACATGGAAGAGAGAACTTTTTAAAAAGACTGTTGCAGAAAGTATTACCTGTTAAAAACTTCACAAATTAGTGATAAATGGTCTAATATATCCTGTTCAAGTGACCATGTAGTGTGCCAATAGCAGTTAGTGAAACAGTCCCTCCCAAACTAGTCCACAGGAACCACCTGGGGTTTTGTTCAAAACGCAGTTTTGATTTAGTAGGCCGGGGTGGAGCCTGAGATTCTACAGTTCTAACAGGTTCCCAGGTGATACAGATTTTTCTAGTCTGAACCACCCTGTGAGCCGCAAAATACTCAAGTGCTCACCTCATGGCTTAACGAACACCTTGCCCCCTTCCTTTTCGCTGCATAATCTTTCCTTTGTTCCCTTTTCTCGCTAGCCAAGTATCTTATGTTAGAGGCACAGGTTTCCGCTTGGGGTTGAAGGGTGAAACCCGGGTTCTGGTCTTTATTATTGCTTCTCATTTGTGTCATACTTCAGAGTCTGTTTTTTCACCACTAAATGGGGTGTAATGATAACTGTCCTTTCTCACAGGGTTATTGTGCGGTTCAAATGTCATAATGTGTGTGAAAGGACATTGTAGACTCTACACTGCCGTATGAATGTAAGTTGTTAAAGTAACCAGACATTAACTGCCCAGAATGTGAGACAAATGTAACAATAAGTATAGGTAATACTTATGGAACTTACCATGTACCAGATCTGTGCTTATTAAATTACTTTTACAAATGAAGAAACTGAGGCACAGAGTAAGTTAGTATCCCAAGGTGACATAGCTCGTAAGTGGTAGAAGTAGAATTTGAACCCATGCAGTTAACTTTGGAGTATTTATTAAATGGAGTTTCACGTTCTCTCTTAATTTAGAAACCAAGAGAGTAGGATGTTTTATAGTTCTACTTTAAGTGCCACATGAATCTAATTTTATTGGACTGACTTCTCCTTTTATTTGTTTTGTTCCTTCAGAAGCCAAGGTACAAGGATGGTGGGAAACATTCCTGTCTACTCAAAGGGAACTCACATTATCCAGGGAGGCCCGTGAAGAAAAGCCTCAGAGAAGCCAATTTCTATTAATTTAAACAAGCTTCAGTCTAAAAGCATACTGGAACATTAGTGCTATGGATTAACAGAGTACAGCAGACTGGGGCAAATTTGAGGTCAGAGTTCTTAACTTTTGGTGCCGCAAACCACTTTGGCTGTCTAGTAAAGCCATGGACCGGAGTGGGGAACCTTTTCATGTTGAAAGGCCACATTAATTTAGCTGTAATCAAGGCTGAATTCAAGAAACTTCAATTAGATACACTTTAAGATGTACATTATTTTGTAAAAATCTAACTACTATGTACTTAATAATTTCAGAAAATAAAAACTATTAATTTTGAAGTTAGCTAACCTTTTAATGACATTGTTGTGTCTGCTTTTTGTTGGAAAACATTGGAATATTTGGTTGCAGCAGGGAGATCTGCAGTTACAGTTGGTCTTCTAGATGGGTATCAGTCATTTGTGACCTTAAGGCTGTCTTTTTTGGGTTAGGTAGGAGAATATAGATTTGCAGCAATAAGTGGTTGAAAAACAAGAAAGCATTTTTCGGGCTTGTTGCTAAAGGTGTGGGTATTCTGCATTTTTCCATATTTCAGTTGGATCTTTGTTAGCATCAAACAGTGACTTTAAAATGTCATCTACTGAGAGCTCAGTTCCATTTGTAGTTCTTTATGTGCCTCGCTGATATCAACTAGGTGGGGCTGAAATGCTAATTTAAGTGTGATGTCATGATTCTTCAAGTCAGTGAACCTTTCATTGTGTTCTCTAATTAATAGGTCTTTAACAGCTGTGTATTCTTCATATGATTCACATATATCATCCTGCTCATCAATGACCTTTGCTAACTGGGGAAAATGTTCATCTGAAATTTCCTTTTGAAGAAGAAGTGTGTTGAAAAAAGATAGCTTTTTTCCAAATGCTTGGATTTTTTTGCCACATATCATATATAGACTTAGTTTTACCTTGCAAAGAAATATTCATGTATTTTGATTTGACATGATATCACACAGAAATGCATTCTTATAGAAATCTTCTTTTAATAATTCACAATGATGATTCTGTTCTTCATAAAATTTAACTGTCTGTTCTTGCAGACATAAAATTTTGGCCAACACCTGTCCCTGTGATAGCCAGTGCACTTGAGAATGATGTGGCAAATCCGCACTGAATACTCCGTCTTTCAGCTTTAGCAGGTTATGAAACTGACAATGCCATGTAGCATTTGCACAAACATAGTTAACAATACTTAAAACTCGTTGCAAAATGTTACTTAAAATAGTAGCTTTAGCACAAAGATTTTGCTGATTCAAAATGCAATGAAAGGAAATGAGAGCATCTGGATCTCTTAAATAACTTTTTTATCTATGCAATAAACTCTTCATGTTTTCCTGTCATGGAAGGTGCATGTCTGTACATTCACTAAATTTACCAAACTCAGTCCAAGTTCACCGCATTTATCTTGAAAGTTGTTGCAGATATCTATTCCCCATGTTCTGTTCGCAAGAGTGTCCAAAGCAAGTAACTGTAGCAAAGAAAATCTTCTGTTATGACCTGAATGAAGTAGAAAGCCTGTGCGGAGTCAGTAATATCAGTTGATTCATCCAAAACGACTGAATAATATAGATTTTCCTTTTGAAGTATTGCAGGAAGTTCTGTTAAGTTGAAGGCTAATTCATGCTGCCGATCAGTTATAGTTCTTGAAAGAGGCAGTTTTTTGTGCTTTGAAATGTCTAAGCTTTGTCAAGGTCTAAGCATCCTACAACTTTGACAATGCATTCTTTCACAATTTATGTATCACTGAATCACTTCCCTTTTTTCCCAAGTATATAAGCTACTTTATAAGTTGCTTCAGTGGCATTATTTCCAGATCTTATTGCTGCTCGAAAGAATTGTCTTTGCTTTAGTTTTTCATCTTTTAATTTCTACAATACAACCTTTCACGTCTCTCCCTCTAATTTAAAATATTCGTGATCCTTATGAGTGTTATAATGCTGATGAGCATTGAATTTCTTTAATGTTGATATTGCAGTATCACCAAGCAAGAAAATCATCTTATCTTTAGCAGAAACAAGATAATATTGCAACCCCCAATTCTCATTAAAATGTCTGTTTTCTTCCTTCAGCGTTCTCTTCGTCTTCTTTGACGTGGGCTGTTAAGCAGACAGAATTAAAAAATACTGTCGAGTTGTGCAGCTATTGACAAATTCCACGTCAAACAGAAACACAGTGCACCATTGTCAAGAGCTGATAGGCTGAGAGACTGGCATACTCGACCCCGATAAACTCGGACCTGGCGCCAGTCAGGCAGAGGAAATTAGAACTAAATCATGAAACTTATTTTATCCTTTGGTATTTTAAATACGTTCATATAAAAAATAAAAATATAAAAGATGAAGAAAAATGTATTAATAAAAATAAAAGGATTTGTTCTGTAAAATTTGGGTTCAGTCACCTGTGGCCTTAAGGTTGCAAGTTCCCCAACCCCGCCATGGACCCTTCGAGAATAATGTTTTATATGTGTAAAATGAAATATTTGAAATACAGTTATCAAAATATTAAGGAAAAGTCTGTGATATAGGTATATATACACTTTATTAATGCAATAAGTAAGAGCTAGTTATGGGTCTGATAAAGACCAAAATTTTGAAATGATGAACATAAATGACATTTCCAGAATTTGCAATAATCGTAATGTGATCTAAAGCATCTATTCTTTCTATCGGTGATACAGGAGTAGGTACAGCTAATTCTGCTGTTTGTTACCCGCATTCATAATTGAAGGAATTCTAATTTTTAGTTAGAGATTATTAAAAGTAAGATGTCATTTTTTTTTCCTATCCAAACTTACACACGGGTCTGACTTCTATTCAAGGACTTCAGGCGAAAAAATCTTAGAGTCTTGAATGGATTGTGGAATTTTAACATAGAATTATGATATTCATAATGATAGTGATTGATCAAGAAGAATTTAATTGCAATGAGTATACTCTCTTTAAGAAGATATGGAAGTGTGTAATAAATTTAGGAAATAGTTTTCTACCATTTGTTGATTTTTTTTTTTTCTTTTTTGGTGTACCTATAAAGCTATCCTGTGGAAAATTTATCTAGAATGTTTCATTTCCCAAGCATTTTGGATAACTTAGGTTTTACTGTATCACTTATTTATTACATGCCTTTGTAAATAAGATATGGTGGAAGAATTACAAAATGAAAACAAGGATGAAAGAAATTAAAATACCATATATTTAAAATTTTTAATGGGTTTTAATAATATTTAAAGTACTTACTATGTGTTGGGTCCTTTAATTCATTATCTCATCAAATCCCCATTATACAGCTGAAAACACTCAAGGTTATACACTTAATAAGTAGAGCCAGGATTTAAACCTAGGCATTCTGACCTCAAAGCACACACTTTTAACCACTAAACTGATGATTTTTAGTCTTTCAACTATTGGCCACTATTAATTTTCTTATTAGTGCAACACACATTTGCTACCTCAAAATGTTTATGTACTTCTTAGTATTACAGGTAAAATTCCACTCAATGACAGAAGGGATTTTCTAAATTCTTCCTTTGCAGTAGTGTTGATTATATCCAATACCACCTTTAAATAAGTGGGCTACCAGTTGGGGTTGGAAAATAGTTTTGTTTTACAGAAATTTGTTGTAATAGAGTAATAGAGTTTTTGCTTAAAAAATGAAATCCACCTACACCTTTACCTGCCCTCCAAACATACTTTCCCATCTGAAATCTAAACCTTTATTTTACAATAATACCACTATATTTTTTATATTGACTAATACCAAGATTATATATAAGAAATGATTTATAAATGAATCCTAATATATAGAGTTCTAGAGTATTCCTGTTATGGAGGTAAGTGATTATATAATCCCAAATTCATTTTTGTTAGGTACTAGAGTGAATTCATTGGTTAATTAGCCTTTTTGATTACTTGTTTGCATTTGCGTTAGTTAATTTATATTTCTGTTCATATTTTGCTAAGGTTAAAATTAAAAAGAACATAGCCTAGAAGCCTTTTGATGCCTTAGGATAAAGCAGGCTAAGATTACCTCAAATATGTAAACCCTGTTTACATATCTGGTGTTATACAGAGCACATTTTACTGTTGAAAATAAAGTTGAAACATTTTCATTCATTTAACTTATTTGAATTGTAATGGTAGAAATGTCTCCATCTGGAAAAAGAAAGGAAAATAATCATGTTTTTTATATTGCAGTCTGGAATACACTAAAAAAGGTTCTGGTTTTATATACTGAAAGAAACATTTACATTCAGAAATTAATAAAGGTACAAAAATGTTAAAAGGTAACTAAAAACAATCAATAATATTACTGGATAATTGTTAACTAAACTACTAATCTGAATAATGAAGGTGTGCCACGGTCCTAATAGTACATGAATTCTTCAGTGAGGGGCCACATTATTATAATAACTTGAGTACAGAGGTTAATTAAAATGTACTTAGGAATAAATATAATTAACAGATTAGCATATCTACTTACTAATGTATCTATATTTTCATATATCTTTGTAACTTTGTCATGGGATTTTATAAAGGACACTGGCTCTAATACTGTGTATACCATTTTACCAGTTTAATTAGATTGTAAGTGCCGTTGTCCAGATTTTATATCTAAAATGCACATTTACATATTCTGCCTGGAATAAGTAATTTGGAGCCCAAGTGAACCAAATGTTATTTTATATCATTTCCATAAAAATCAAGTTAGTTTCTATACTTACCAGTTCAGAATCTCATCTTTATTAAGTCAAATTAATTCGGTTTAAGAAACTGTACGTTATTTCATGCTAAGAGCATCATTTTTTCCTTAATAAGATTTTTGGCCTGTATTGTTGCTCACAAAAACTTATATACACAAATGTTCAGAGTGGCACTATTCATAATAGCCAAAAAGCAGAAACAACCTAGATGTCCATCAGCTGATGAATGAACAAACAAAATGTGGTATATTCATGTAATGGAATAATATCGATAACAAAGAAAAAGGTACTATACATGTTACAACATGCATCTTGAAGCTTGAAAACATTCTGTCAAGTGAACGAAGGCTGCCATAAAAGGCCACATATTGTTGGATTCCATTTCTATGAAATAATCAGAAGAGCCCAATCTGTAGGGACAGAGAGTCAATTACCGGTTGCTAGGAATTAGGGGCAGGGGAAATGGGGAGTGACTGCCGAATATCGAGTGTTTTGGGGGGAGATGATGAAATGTTCTAAAATTAGATATGGCCACGGTAGCACAGCTCTGCGAATATACTAAAACCTTTTAAAGAGTTAATTTTATGTTATGTGAATTATCTCAATATAGATGCTTTTTTAAAAAAAAGTAATTAAGAACCAAAACGTGAAATCATTTTGGTGGAAGCTTGTTAAATAATAAGTTAAAATAACAATTTTAAATATTTCATAATACTTTTCAGGTTACTGATGATAAATGTGGCATCCTTATAACACTGTAAATGTGAAAAATTTACAGCTAATAAGAGGCTTTTCCTTCAGTGTAAACAACAATGTAATTTAGATTTTTTTTTTTTTTGAGACAGAGTCTCACTCTGTTGCCCTGGCTAGAGTGAGTGCCGTGGCGTCAGCCTAGCTCACAGCAACCTCAAACTCCTGGGCTCAGGCGATCCTCCTGCCTCAGCCTCCCAAGTAGCTAGGACTACAGGCATGCACCACCATGCCTGGCTAATTTTTTCTATATATTTTTAGTGGTCCAGATAATTTCTTTATAATTTTTTAGTAGAGACGGGATCTCACTCTTGCTCAGGCTGGTCTCGAACTCCTGAGCTCAAATAATCCACCCACCTCGGCCTCCCAGAGTGCTAGGATTACAGACGTGAGCCCCTGCACCCGGCCCAATTATAATTTTTGTAGTCGTGTATATCATCAGAAATTTATAGACTTAGTACTAAGATTTTGAAAGAGATCTCAACTTTTTTTTTTTGTTTTTTATATGAGTAGAGACCAGTTTGAGGTAATATGAAACTTGGTATCATTTAACTTTTTTTAAGTGCTGAGGCAGTGGAAATTTCCAAAATTTAAAATAAATGCTCACTAAAACTAATATCCTTAGCCGGCAGGGTAATCTCAGTTTAAATTTATCAAAATAAGAAGCTGCTGTTTGCCATTTAAAGTTGTCATGTTATTTCATAAAAATGTTACTTGAGAGATGACTATTTTCAAATTAAATAAAGGTTTTCTTTTTTGTTTCTCACAATCAATAATACTTTAAAACAATTAATAATATGCTAAATGGTATTTTAATGCAACATATGTTTAGAAAAATGGGAATTATTTTATGTAGATTATTTTCATTTGAAGTAATTTGCCAATCATTTTATTTCATTCATAGGCATATAAAAATGGGATTTTGTAGTTATATGCATCTTGAAAACATAAGATTAGCCTGTTTATTTCTCAGTCTTTCAGTAGGGAAGATTTCATTCACTCATCATTTATTCATTTACTCATTTACTCACTCCTTTTACAAGAATTAGGTATTTTTAATGGGTACTTCTAGATCCCACAATTTTACAATAGTGAAAACACAGTCCTTGTCCTTGAAAATCTTGGCTGAATTGTGGATTGGAGGTAAAAAGAGGACTTGGGAGAAAATATGACCCAATTACCTATTTTATTTCTTCATGCTTCAAGGGGTGACCCAAAGAAAAATAGTCTACAAATAATTTAGATTTAGCTGTGGATAAAACCATCTACTCAGTTGTCTGGTTTCTCATCCATTCATAAGTCTCTGGGCCTCCCTTTTGTGCCTTTGTCTACTGTCCTTTCTCCAACTCTCACACCACACGGATAATGTCCAATACATCCACAGCCCACAGCCCTTCTGTGATTATTCCTAAAGTCCAATCCATGTCAAACCACAGCCTCTCTGTCTCTAGATGGTTTGCTTTGGCCAGAAGAAAATGCAATTCCCACAGAAGGGTGTATCTACTTCTGTGACTTCCCTACAGGGCCTATGTTGTGTTTCACAGCTTTTGGACAAAGCAGGCCACTAAACAGCTCCCAAGTCCCTTCAGAAAGGCCAGCCAGCCCTGGGGGTCCGAATGGGAAGAATGATGCCGCCATGAAGGAGCTGTCTTTTTACAAGAGCACCTCCCCCTTATTGCCCCAAGCCAACAGTATTTGTCAGGCAAATATTATCTGGTGCTAGGCTGTGGCCAGCCCACCCCCCACTGCCTGAGTCAAGGCCTGTTGGCAGCTAGAGGAGTGAGGTGTCGCTGACTGAAGCATAATTATGGTGGACAGAAAAATGTAGACGTGTTAGCAAAGTCAATATTATGGAGACCTCTGTCTTCCCAAATATTGTAAGTAAAAGATGTTTCTAGGGTATAGCCAATTACATTCTCTATTTTTATGACCAGTCACAAATGCATTTTTTATTAGCTGGTGTGTTCAATGTTTTGAATTCATAGCCCTTATTTCAATCTCATTTTAGTTTGTGGTAAGTGCAAAAGGATTTTTGCTGACTTGAAATAGTGAAGCTGCTCTCTTTTAACTGAACTGCAGGGTCTCTCGTACTGAGAGTTTATTCCACAGCCTTCTGCAACTCTTGCCTGTAAATTAGTCTGTGAAGTGGTGTTTATTGCTGAACAGGGAGGTTAAGACAGCCTAATTATATGTTTGTGCAGGAGAAAACACCATGCCCCACCGTGAGCAATTATCCTGTCCCCCTTTCACAGTTTAATCCAGCTCCAGCTAAGAAGAACGAGGAGATGGCCTGTCTTCACCACCAACTTAGCTACCACACATTTTCAGTGTTAATTAGACATTTGTTCACTGGAAGGGTGACTTTGTAGCATAACTCAGCCTTCAGACGAATGGAGGGCATCTGAAAAGGCGACTTGAGGTGTCTGTGGATTAGATCTCTAATTCCACCCACGGGGCAACACGTGGGTGGGACTCTTGCCATACTCTCAACTTCATTGCGTGGTGCCATTTTCCCTTTTTTGTACATTTAAAGAGGTGAATGCTCTATATGGCAGGAAAGAGACTGTTAGGATACTGAGGTTCTGTGTAGTTTTTTTTAAGAAACGAAAATCCTGCTTTTCCTAAGGGACTTTTTCTTATGTTAAGAAGGATGTAGCGAATAAAAACCAGAACAAGATCAACAGGTCAAGGTCTTTAAAGTTGGTCATAAAATGTATCACAACAAAGAACCTGTAGGGTAAGAATCGCATGCCGAAATACCTCTGTCTTTGTTCTTGGACACTTCTCTGTCAGGAGGGCAGCATACTTCTGTTTCTCTTCAAAAGCATTTGGCTCATATTTTTCATACACAGGCACATACTGAAGTCTCACAATGCATAGGTTCAATTTCCTCTTAGGAAAATAAAAGATGCCCTTCATGTCTTCTCGCACTCAACTAGAAATGCTCATTGTCATTGAAACAAGCTGAGGGAAGAACCAGTTCTCTAGGAAACAGGGTCTCACTCTGGTCCAATCTGCTCTGACGTGATGGGTTGCCTCTAGGGAAATAGACTTCTCATTATTAGCAAATTTCCAAGCTATCACTCAGTCCCCCCCTCCTTTAATCCCATTTCTATGAGTTTTGTTTCCAGGATGACTTAATATCTCCCTCCCTTCCCCCTCTTCCAGCTCTCAACTTTCTTTGCCTCTTAAACAAGACTTAAGCAAGACTGTTTTTCCCCATTGGCTAACACTTCTAGGTTCTTCATTAACTTAGTTTCTCTCTTTTTTGGCGGGGGGGGGCAAGTTATTTACATACTGCTTAAGGTACAGGCAAGAAAAGCTGGGAGCAGTATGGAGAGGAGGTTGACTGCTTCCCCACGCCATTTATGTTAAGAACCTAAAACCTTCCCACCATGTTGTAGAATAGCCAAGGGCTCTTGGGCGATCCTTCGATAGGGATATTTCTTCTTTCTTTTCTTCTTTGCTTGTCCAGGGAAATGATTGGAGTGGATGAAAGCTGGCAGAGCTATATAGAGTTTCTTCATTATTTTTAACTACTTTTAAAAAACATGCCCCAAAGACCATATACATATCTCAGTGAAATAGTATCAGGCCCCCCAACCACTTTCCTCCTATTTCGTAATATGCCAGTGACTTTTTCAGCTGGAAACCACTGATCTTTTGGCTGATCTATCAGATTGCAAGCTCATTCAGTCAGCAATTATTTGTTGAATACCTTCTATGTGCCAGGCCTTATTGACATAAGTGACATGTGTCATGCTGCTGGCTTCTTGGGCTTCCTTCTGCTCTGCTAGAGCACATCTTTGTTTTTTGACGTGTTAGTTTTTTTTCTTCCATTAGAATTCAAATGTCTTTGCAAAAAATAGTTTTAATATCACAAAGCAACTTTCTATTTTAAACCTTTACTTGCCAGCATGAGAAAGTGAAAGCTGATTTCACTTGGACTTTCCTAGGGATGTGTTGATATTGTCAGGGAATCTGGTGAGTGGTAATGGGTGGAGTGCTGGGCAGAGGGGCGATTCTGTGACAATAGTTTCCAGAGAGGGCTCTGTGGCACTCCACATGATTACCTTTGACATACATTCTGCTTTAGCTTTGCTCTTTACTTAAAGGAGCCCCACATAAAAATGACAGGAGAAAAATTTTTTTAATGAGCATGTTTATTTTCTAATTAATAAATTTGATAGGGCCCCTTTTGAGTTTAGGAACTCAAAATTTAGTTTGTCTGCAGAAAGCACAGGTTTAACCTCTGCATTGTATCTCCTATATAGAATTTAAATCCCTAAGTCCAAGGTCACACTACTGGTTAGTGGAAGATGGGGGTTAGATCCCAACGTTGCTGAGTTCCACCTCAGCACACACATCATGCAACCTATGGGGTGACCTGACATGCAGCCCAAGGTACCATTTGCCATACTGCTCACATCTAGCTCTGACTTTGCCCAACAGTCAGTAATCTTTAGAAAGTTTTAGAAAGGATTCTCAGAGCGCTCTTCTCCAAGTTCATTTGAAAACCTAGAAATAAATTCTGAAATATGATTTCATAGCTTGTTGTGTTAAATTCTTGGTGGACTTTCACAGCCTCATTCATGCCTTAAATTTCAGCTTTGCCACATTCTTTGGGGTGGTTAAATCTGAATTAAAAGCTAGCTGGCTTTGTCTTACATAAAAGTGTGGTAGTACTACACTTGTGTTTGCATCAGGGAGAGAGAGTGAGTGTACTTTTACTGGAGAGGTCTATGGAACAAGAAGGTGGCAGCTTCAGACTTCAAGTGTCCCCAGGAAATAAGCCCCAAGGGAGGAAACTACTTCCCCGCATGGTGGCCTGCTGGACTGAAGGGAAGACTTGAGGCCTGGCTTTGGGAGGATGTCAAGGACATGAGAGAAACCACCACAATGTGTGGTGCAAAGGACATGGGCATCAGCTAGAGAGACACAGGTTCAAATACAGACTCTGCTCCATACTCGCTGTGTGGTCTGGGGGCGGTTTTATAGTTTTTCTGAAAAACTAATATAATGACCAAGCATGTTTTAACAAATGAAATGAAATAGCAAATGTAAAGTGCAGTTTCAGTTTGCGTGTGTGTTTGTGTGTGTGAATAGCCGCATACATGTCTGTGTAGTCAGGTACGTACTGGATTGCTGTAGAATTGCCTGGTATTTCTTAGTGAGGCTTGTGGTCAAAAAAAGTGAAAACCACTGGCAGGCAACTGCTGCACCCTTGGGTGTTGCTGGATCGACACCTCTTGCTCCTCTGGGCTGTGCTAACAGCTTGGATAATCCTCCTCTCAAGAGCAGCTGAGTTGGCAAGATCGTCTTGCCTTTTCCAAATCTTAATTATTCTTCACAGCCAAAGCCAAATGAAAGTCTGGCTTACGTAAGACGTATAGAGAAAGTGCTGATTTGGGCTGTAGAGCAACATATGAGCTCATCTACAAATCACAGGGTTGTGTCTGACAGCATCCCACATTAAAGCTGGGAGTGGCTTTTCTGTTGGTGACATGAGCCAAACATGAGGTAAACTGAGGTACAGTAGGATCAGCTGCAACTGGAAGAGTTGCATTCATATGCATTTGGCACATGTTAGGTGTTCTGCTGATAGATTCTCGCAGAAAATAGACTAAAAACATACCAAGACTGAAAGAAACTGGATTAGTATTTGCAGGTGCCGTCTGTGAACTCAGAATGAGTTCTCTTCAGAATGCAGACAGGACCTTCCTTGAAACAAAAATGCTACTCCTGAGTGTGGAGTAAATTTAAATCCAGTGACGGCAACAGCCAGCTAGCTGAGGCCTTAATGACAGACTTTCAACATCAAACTTAACTTCAGACTCAAAATTTCAGAAATTTTGTCAATGGCACCACCTGTGTCTTAGCATCGAGTGCTGGGCAAGATTTTCCAATAATAATGTCTCCTGCAGGGATATGGAGAATGGGCCCTGGTCCCACTAGAACTTATAAAGCCTTGAGAGAACTTCTGTCATTCTATCTTAATGAAGTCACATAATCTTTTCTAGATGGCTCCTCACATTCATTATCTCTCCTCTCTCTATGAACTAGGTACATTTTTGGGTTCCTGGTCATGCTTGATGACTTGATTAGATTTTTAGGAAGTTTAAGAGCTAGAAAAATTGCAACTTAGACTGAACCCCAAGGAAGCTCATGGTCCTATGATTTCCTCTGAGAAATGAGAGATAAGGATTATTATTACATACAATGGTACAGTTTAATTATTCCTTTGTCTAAGTAAAACAAGTCCAGTATAATATAGCAAAACTTTCTGTAATTATGCAAAGAATTCTTCCCATTTGCTGCTTCATTTTAAGATAATCAGGAAATTCGGATATTATAATTTTTCCTCTTGATGGTTATGCCAAATTGCCACATGTCTATACCTTGAGGAGCTTGGGAACAAACAATAAGCCTGACCTCAATACCAACTCCAAGCATATTTTGCATCTTCACTTTTTTTTCTCTTATAAATCCTGCTATCAGTGTAGCCAAATAGCAACCAACCCCTAGTGAAATCAGTCCTAGACTTTCTAACTAAAAACCTGCATTTTGCAAATTCAGCAAGTCTTTCTTAAGGAAAAAAAAAACGCAAACAAACAAATAAACAAAAAACTAAAAAAAACTGTGGCCAGGAGTAGTGGCTTATGCCTGTAATCCCAACACTTTGGGAGGTCAAAGCTGGAGGATAACTTGAGGCCAGGAGTTTAAAGCTAGCCTGATCAACATATTTAATAGCAAGAACCCATCTCTACAAAAAATTAAAAAATTAGCCAAGCATGGTGGTATGTGACTGTAGTCACAACTTATCAGGGGGCTAAGGTGGGAAGATCACTTGAGCTCAGGAGTTTGAGGCTGCAGTGAGCTATGATCGCACCACTGCACTTCAGTCTGGGTGACAGAGTGAGATCCTGTCTCAAAAATAAATAAATAAATAAATAAAATGTTAGATACTGAGGAAAAAAAATCAAGAAATGTCTATCATTACATATGGTCATTTAAAAATTTACTTTTCCAATGCATGACAACTTAAGTAGCCTCATCCTGTTAGGATTATCTTGATCATTAATAAAATATGTTAGTCCTGGTTTGAATAGTATTTGTCTCTTAAAACATCCTTGTATTTCATACATAGAAATCCATGCACATAACCTTCTAGAGATACTGAGTTTTCTGGTTTCCTCTTTGCAAAATTTTGCCAAATACAAAATATTAATAAAAGGCATTTCAGAAGACTGGACATGGGGGAAAGTGTCCTAATCTTCAAAATAGAGAAATGAGTTAGTGTATTAGCCAGGGTTCTTCAGATAGAGAGAGAGAGAAAGGAAGAGAGAGTTTGTTCTGAAAGTATCCAGTCATGTAACACAAAAAATAAAAACATTTATTGAAGAAGATACAAGATACAAGAAACATTGTACATAGGGCAATGACACCTCAGTCCCCTTCAAAGCAGGCACCTTGGGACCTCCCACAGTTCTCCCAGCATCTCTTAACCTAACCCATACACGTTCAACATTCTCAGGTGTTCTGCGTGTCGCAGGCCTTCCAGAAGATGGATCACTTTCAACAGATTCTCAACCGTCTTTGAAGCATTTGTGCCACTTTTATTTGCGCTGCACTCATTGCATCGTCCCCCAAAACCTTCTGAATCATCTGAATAGTTTCCAAAGAGCAATGTTCAATTTCATGCAATTTGATGCAGGTTTGTTGCTCTCCTGGCTCAGTCATTTAGAATGCGACAGCCACACAGTACAGTGCACCTGCTCACTCAACGGCGTCTACTGCCCCACTGATTAATACAGAGAAGTCATCACTGTTCACTCACGCGCATTCCAGTCCACTCGCCTTGGCTGCCAGGTTACGTCCATATCACACAAACCGTTCTTGTTATATTAACAATGGCTGGATACTTTCCAGACAGTGCTCTTATATATGTTATTAAATATAAGTATGAAATGTCTGATTTCCTTAAGTACTAAGTTTGACAGTTAATATCGCCAATATTTCACTTTGACACTTCTTGTTTTATTTTTATTATGAAGGTACATCCTCAATCTTTCAAACACAATGTTTTGGCTTGTGATTATCTGTCAAATTTTTTTTAGAGCAATTTTTGTGAAACCCTAGATAAGTCAGAAACTTGTGTTAATTTCAAATATGAGTTCCATCGTGGAACCAATGCAGTGCAGACAGCTCAAAACAAAGTGTTTGGGAAGGATGTGGCTAATGAACACACAGTCCATTGATGGCTTGAGAAGTTTGGTTCTGGTGATTTTAATCTTGAAAATGAACCATGTGGGGAACCAAGGTGGATAATGATGAGCTAAAAGCTGTAGTGGAAGCGAATCCATCTCAACCTATGCGTGAAGTAGCAGCAAGCTTTGACATTACTATTCCATCAATATTGGAGCATCTGAAACAAATGGGTAAGGTAAAGAAGCTGGATAGATGGGTATCACATGAGTTACATGAGAATCAGAAGAGAAATCGTTGTGAAGCTTGCCTTTCTTTGCTGTCATGACAGAAAGGTGAACCATTTCTCCATTATATTGTTACATGTGAAGAAAATTGGATACGTTTTGACAATTGCAATTGTGTGGCACAATGGTTGGATAAGGATGAAGTGCCAAAACACAGTCCACAACTGAATATTGGTCAAAAAAAGCTAATGGTATCTTTGGTGGTCCAGCACTGGTATTATCCACTACAGCTTCATGAAACCTGGTCAATCGATTACAGCAGATATCTAGTGCAACTAGTGGGACAAAATGATGAGGAAGCTTGCGATTAAGCACTGATATTGGTCAATAGAGACAGGCCAATCCTCCTGCAAGACGACAGTTGAACACGTGTCGCACAAACAACGCTGTTCAAACTACAGAGGCTGGACTTGGAAACTCTTTGTCATCCACCATATTCACCAGACCTTGCACCAACTGACTACCACTTCTTTCAGGCTTTTGACTGCTTTTTGCAAGGAAAAATATTCAATTCTCAACAAGCCGTGGAAAACGCCTTTCGTGATTACATCACCCCTTGCTCTCTAGACTTCTTTGCTGCTGGCACAAACAAGCTACCATTAAGACGGCAAAACTGTGTCAATAGTTTAGTAATTAATCAATTACTTTGATTAACTGTATTGCTTCTTGTTTGAGATATAATATACTATTGATTCAAAACTGGACATTTTATGTTTACTGACCTACATATAATGATATTTATTATATATAGTATAATGATATTTAAAATAAGGAGTTGGTTTACGTGAGCCATTATGGACCCTGGCAAGTCCAAAATCTGCAGAGCCTCTGTTTGAATCTGAAGGCCAGAAGCTGCTGTAGAATCAGGAAGAACCAGTGTTCCAGTTCAAGGCCCATCAGGCAGGAGGAATTCTCTCCTACCCAAAGGAGAATCAGACTTTGTTCTATTCAGGCCTTCAACTGTTGGATAAGTCCTACCCACATTATGGAGAGCAATCTGCTTTACTCAGTCTATTGATTCAGATATTAATCTCATCCAAAAAACTCCCACAGAAACACCTAGAATGTTTGACCAAATATCTGGACATCCTGTGGCCCAGTCAAGTTGACACATAAAAGTAACCACCACAGTTGGCTAAAGAAAAACATTGATGTACTCCTGGAAAAGTTCCAGTTTAGCTAATAGGCAGATCATTTATAGACAGAGTGGGAAACAATGAACAGCAGGAGTCACAGTTTAAAGAAAATAAGTCTTATAAAATTAAACTTAATTTCTTTTTATAGCGGAGTTAATAACTTTTCTTAATTTTGTGTGGTCAACCGTTTTCCAATGGTTAGAGTATCAACTATTCGGAGGTTATATAATCCACCTATAACAGTATTCCCATAGCTGGGGAAGCGGGAGGCCGTCAAAAACTTGCTTGGTCTCTGAGTTAAGAGACAAGCATTTTTAGCAAATCCATGGGGATTTCCTCATGCATAACATGGGGAAACGTGGATAAGTGATAGCTTATCTTAGTGGATTGATAGTTGCTTGACAACTGCTTCCACAAGGGTTGATCAGTGGATCAATGGCAACCAAGAAAGGAGTGGGCCTTGCAGTCCCACGGAGCTCTGTCTCTGTCCTGGCCATGAAACCACTGAAAATGCTAGTCAAGAATAGACTTGACTAGAACAAGTGGCAAGAAAAGAACTGAAATGGTACCAATGCAAAGGGTGATAGAATACATATTCAAATGACAGGCTGGAAAAAGTGGCCAAAACCACGTGCTAAAATTTATAATGAAGTCATATTTGTGTTAAAAAGCCAGTAACACAACTACTGATGATTGCACTTTGAGAGCAGCTAATAATGAAAGTAAAGGTAATATTAGACTATCATAATATAAAAAATATAATATAATATCAGTAACAACCTATGCGTGTTGAATACTGTTGCTTTTCGAGCACTCTGTTAAGTGCCTGTAAGAGTTATGTCGGTTCCTGTGAAAAAACTCAAACATGATAAAAAAGTAAACACAATCTAAGATAGAGATGTCCAGATGAGTGAGTCCCACTGCACCATGCACTGACTGCCCAACAACTACATACTTGAGTCTGGTTTTGGATGTAAGATTTTAATAAGAGTGCTGTTGCTAACAAAGTCTGGTGAGTTACCTGGTTGCACTTGGCTTTAGTTGAGGAGAATAACTGCTGGAGCAGAGGTGCACAGTACTTGGCTTCTGGTACTTGGGTGAGGCCGAGTGGAGGAGGAAGGGCAAGCATAGCACCACAAGGCAGAAGAAAATGTGAGGAAGACTCTTGGCTTCCTAATGATCAGAGCTATGTGTCTACAGCACATGGCACCGCATGAAGCACTGAGCATTCTGAACTGCAAAGAGTCAAACTGACGTTGAATGCTTGTTTCTTAGAGATGTTATATGTAAGATCAAAGGACTAAATGGGAGAATAGAAAAAAATATGTATATATGTGTAACATATATATAACTTCTGTAATGCTTCATGAATTTCAAAGCACTTAACAACATAATCTTACTTTATGCAAGTCTTTCTTTTTTTTGAGACAGAGTCTCACTGTGTTACCCAGGCTAGAGTGCCGTGGCGTCATCCTAGCTCACAGAAACCTCAAACTCCTGAGCTCAAGTGATCCTTCTGCCTCAGCCTCCCAAGTAGCTGGGACTATAGGCATGCGCCACCATGCCTGGCTAATTTTTTCTATATATTTTTAGTTGTCTGATTAATTTCTTTCTATTTTTAGTAGAGACAGGGTCTCGCTCTTGCTCAGGCTGGTTTCGAACCCCTGAGCTCAAACAATCCGCCTGCTTTGGCCTCCCAGAGTACTAGGATTACAGGCGTGAGCCACTGCGCCTGGCCTATGCAAGTCTTTTTTGAACTCTACAAATCCATATTTCTAAGTTTTCTGTGGCCAACGATGTTGAAATTCCATGTCCCTCTGCACTTGGCCCCTCTTTCTTCTCTACAGAGGTGAAAGCATCAGGATTAGGTCTCTTTCGTGTTCAGAGAAGAGCATAAGCATGGAGTTGGGCTGAGGGGGAATCCTTTCCTTATGATTTCCATATAATCAAAGGGGCCGCTGGGATGGCAATTATAGTTCCAGGTCATTTGCTCTTCTTTGTCTTTGTTCCTCAATTTAATCCTCTAACCGCTTAGAATAGAACTTACTTGTGCTTTTGCGCTAAACATATTAAGAAAAATGTATGTTTGTCTTTCAGGGAGACACCCACATCTGGCATCCTGTGTAATGAACATTTTGTGATCATTGTAAGTTCAATCGAGATTGTGAGGGCCATAGACAGAAGAGAGGGTAAAAAAAGTCATTGAAATATTATTATGCATACACTGCCATTAACAGCAGCAAATGTCTGTGCCAGTCACTGGCTGTTTGGGTTCAAATCCATTCTCTGTCCCTCTTCCTCTGCTCTGTATTGTGGAGGGCTTACTCCTGGAAACTGTCTGGCCAGACTCTCGTGCCAGCCAACCAGGGGGAGCTTCAGCCGATGAGAGGCAGTGATGGGTGACTGAGAGGTGAGGGGGGCGAAGAAGGGCGAGGTCAGGGCATTTGTTCCCTCTGTCTTCATTTCAGGTGACCTCTGAGGCAGTGGCTGTGTTCCATCCGTTGTTCCGGTTCTAGCTGACAGGACTTCCCTCATGGTCTCAATCCTCACTGGGCAGCTTCCCCTCCCTTTCTTTGTTCTCCCCAGACTTAGGGGTGGTCGTAGTTCACTGCTTGGTACTAACTAGGTTTCCTCATCATATGCTGTTTGGCTTCTCAGCTCTCTGATGCTTTTGTAAGTATGTCCTAATATGAAATCCTCCCTACAAATGACCCGAAATGGCTTTATCTTCCTGACTGGACCCTGACCAATGCAATGTTTAATCAAGACTTGACACAGTAAATATCAGTGTTTGGTGCCAAGACACAATAAACTTTGGCTTACAAGTTACAAAATTATTTTCATGGGAAAGCATTCTGTGGAGATGTCAGGTTGGATCCTGAGAAGGAAGGGGCTCTGGGTGTTTCTACGATCCATAGCTGAGGATGGACTTTACCTGTGGTGGAGCCAAGGTATGTCAGGTAGAAAAACTCAACTAAAGTGGCTCAAATAACATAAGACTTTACTTTCTTACATAATAAGGGTGGAGGTCAGCAATTGTGATCCTTGTTCAGCTGCCTCACAGTATCAGGGGTGTAGGCTGCCATCTCTGTGGTCCACTCATTCTTTCCCTCATGGTTGCAAGATGGTGCTGTAGCCATGTCCATCTTAGCATTCAAAGCAGTAGGCAGGAAGGAAGGTGGGAAGGCGGTGATGCTAGCTGCATCTGTTACTTTTATTAGGAAAGTAGAAACATCATAGGAGATTCTTCCTTATGTCTCTTTGGCCAAAATCGGATCACATGGTCATCTGTAGCTACAGGGGAAGCTGGGAAGGTGGGAGGTAGGAGTGTCATGGTGGATGTGGGTACAGAGAGCCACTGGTCTAGATGCTGCCTCCCTTGCCTTTATTCCATTCCATGATTTAGCTCTCTCTATTTGTGTAAACTCCTATGTTTTTGCATTAACACAAAAGTAAAAATTTGTCCTTAGCCTTATCTCTTTTCTTTAAGGCAATGTCAAGATTAAAGAGTTTCTTTAGGGCTTCTGAGAAATAGCATAGCTATTTAGCAAGCATCAGTTATGGTTGCCTTCTATAGGACGCATCTTTTCCCAGGGAAAGGCTGCTTTGCTGTGGTGATGAGAGCTCCCAGAGCCTGGGTGGAGGGCTTTGAATGTCTTCCTCCAGAATTTCCAAACATCCACGTAGAGAAAAGTTACGAAGGTACCTGAGGAAGCCAACTTCTGTTTGGCATGGAAGTTGGACATTTGGATGGAAACATAAATTAAAAATTTAGGGCATTTAATCAGGGAAAGACCTGCTGCCTACCTAATGCAAATGTTTATGAAAAGTAACCAAGTCTTTAACCAAAGCAACCAATAATTAAAATAAGATTTAACAATTGATTTCCATGTCCTCCCTTACAGCCCTTTTAACTCTTCTGTGAGCAGCTGTGCTCCAGGGGAATAATAGTTGCCAGATGCCATTGCTTGGTAATGTGGATCGTCTGCTACTGGGGGAGGGGCAGGGTGCATTATAAAATGTATTTCTTGTTCGAAGCTACAGTTAAAGGGAGACTTTGAAAAAACCAAACTGCTTAACAATAACAATGGAAGAAAAATCAATACCTTCTGTGTTTTATGCCCAATATAAACAATTAGAAATATTTGTGGTTTAAACATCAGATGGAGAGGCCTGTTGGTTTCAAACCGTTACAACGGGTACGCTAGTACCATTATGGGTTCCTTGTCACAGAACTCCAACAAGATTGCAAGATGTGAGGACATAAAACTGCAGGGTCCTTGTGGTCTCTCTAGAGGATTGACATTTTTGGTGAGAAATGATCCTGCCAGCAAATGGGCGTTAGCTGGTCATGTTGTACGAAGACTCATTTCTGGGCTCTATCTTATATTCATTGCCTCTTATGGACCATAGGGCCAAAGATAGAATTTTTGGGTTGAAAGCAATTGTAGGGGCCAGTTATATTAAATTTTAGCTAGTGCCCCAGTGTCTACCCTTGTCTCCTACAATCCGTTCTCCACACAGCAGCCTGGTTCTCTTTTTAAAATGTTAATTTGATTCTGCCATATCCCTCCTTAAAACTCCTCAATGGCTTCCCACTGCACCTTCAATGAAATCCAGATGTTTCTCTGTGATCGCAAATGACCTTCTTGAACTGGTCCCAGCTTACCTCTCTAACTCTGTCATGTATTCTTTTCCTCCTTGTTCAGCCACATTGGATTCTTTTTCTTCTGAAAACCTGCTCCATCCTCTGCCTTTGCTCTTGCTGTGCTCTGTCTGGGATGCTCTACCCATAATGCACCATCTTCACATGGTGAGCTCCTTCTTGCCACCCAGGAATCTGTTCTGTGGCTGCTTCCGACAGCTCCATCAAGGGAGCCTCAGCCCACATGTTCCATCACAGTGCCCTCTTTCATTACACACACACCCGCTCTCATCGCCAAAAATAATATTTATTTACTAGTTTATTGCCTTTCTCCCCTTTCTAGAATGGAAGCCTGATAAGAACATAAACCTCTTCTGTCTGGCTTACTAAGGTATATCCGTGACTCCCAGAATGGGAGCTAGTACATGCTAGGGTTCTGGTTATATCTCCATGCAAAAGGGGAATTGGAGTCCTGGGAGAAACTTTGGAATCATGTGGGCTTATTCCAGAAATATCAAAGAAAGAACAAAAAGAACAAAAAGTTCTAGAGGGGTATGTTAAACAAAATGCTGCTCCTTTTCAACTGAAAATTCAACTGAACTACTTTTGAACAGTGATGTTTGGGGTTGGGGTCATGCATGAACTAATCAGTCTATAAAAATGCACACATGCTCCAGGGCAGATTTTGCTCATGCTCTATTTGAACAAGAATAATAACAAATCATTTGGTGTTTTCCAGTGGAGTTGCCCTTTGCATTTTGGGATGGACATTAGTTGGTTGTGCTTGAACCTCTCAAGCATCAAGAGGACATGTAACATTCTTGGCCCCTGCCCACTAACTGCCAGTAGCATGTCCCTATCCCGGTGACAACCAAAAAACACCCATCCTCTTGCAAATGCTCTTTGTGAGTAGACACAACTCACCTCCAGCCTTGTGACCATGCAGGAGAGTGAGCTCACTGTTGCCAAACTTTCTAACTTTTTTCAAGGGATGCAGACAATCTGCAAAATTTCTTAGTTTTAAAACTAAAGTTTAAAAAATATTATGTGACACGAACAAAATCTTGATTTCTGCTATAGGAGAGCTCAGTGTTTCTGTCTGTAAGTTTTCCCCATCAAAACAGTGTAGGCTTATGTCAAAACTAAAATTCTATAGATTTCAGGTAATTAATAAGATGGGGTGTACCAGATTTTCTCCATTCTCTTTTGGCTCCAAGAATGCTCCCTTTCTGTTCTCTCAAGTCACAAACATCTGTTTATGACCATGCAGCTAATTGGGCCCCACTGAATGTTCTAATGAGGGCAGAATGAGCAAGTGAGTGGATTTAATGCCCGTGGAAATGCATGTTTCTAATTGTGCATCCAGTGAAGGTGGAAAGGTTAAAGTAATGAGCTGCTCTTGAGAATTCTGGCCAAGAGAGAGATGGCTTTGTTGTTTCACATTCTATCTTTGTTATTGTCACCGAGATGTGCTCGTATTTCCACGATGGCATTGAATGCCAAGAGGCTCTGCTATTACATTCTATTATCATGCCATTTCTGAAGGAGGCGAGTCTGTTCTTACAACATAATGAGAGTGTACAGGCAACCATAATCACCCCTCTCTGCTTCATTCCCCAACATCTTGTATACAGCTGTGAATGGCCACATTAGTGCGAATTAATCTGGGGTAGATTTCTTGAAGGAGGGGGTGCTGTAGGTTCAGTAAGTACAAAAGGATAGTCCTGGGTTTTCCAAGTGGCATTTCTAGGGAAGGAATGGTACATGAAGGGAGCAGACAGACAAAGAGGCTGTCAGTTTCACGTTTCAGTGGGGACGGGCATCTCTAAACTCCTCCACTCACCCCGCATTCTCAAGTAAGCACGGAGGCAGAGTCCACATCAAAGGGCTGGATTTAGTCTCCAATCCAAGTGATTAGATCTCAAACAGTGTGGCTGTTTGAAGACATTGCAAAGACCTGCTTTAGTAGAGTCACACTTAGTTAATTCAGTGACCGTCAAGGGTGAGGAGGAGTGGCCACTTCAGAAATGCAGGCTGCGTGAGTCTACACTGCTCAGGCCCTGGGGGCACAGGGTAATTGGGTGTGGTGGGGGAAGATTTTACTTTCAGTGTTGATGAATATCTTGCGTTCTTAAACTGTGGCAACATAAATTGAATCATGGCTTCTGTTTCAGAATTAAAAGTTCTGATTGTTAAAAAAGAAATTTTCCCCATTATGTTTACTTTCTGCCTCCTCCCTGTCACTCCATGCCAAGCTGTGACTCCTTAAACTTAACACTTTGAAGACAGAGCATCCCATTTACATGGTTAAAATTGGGGTTAAAAATAATATAAATCCTGGCATTTGTCTATATTTTCAAAATGGGAAATGAGATGCAATTTATTGTTTGATAATAACTACCTAATTTCTTTCTTTCTCTCTCTCTCTTTTTTTACTCAAAGTACTCATTTCATCCTACTTAAAAGCTATGGAGTGAAGTATGACCTATAGGCCACACCCTAGAGCCGAATTGCACCGGTTTGAATCCCAGCTTTGCCACTTCTCAGTATGTGACTTTGGGCAAGTCATTTGACTCTTTGTGGTTTGGTTTCCTCCTCTGAAAAATGAGAATAATAATTTTATTTACAGGGGTAAATTGTATTTTCAGGGCTGTTGTAGGAATTAAGTGGGACTAACCGAGATTAATTTATACAAAGCTTAGTGCCTGAAACATTCTCTTAGCAAATGTTAGCAATTGTTATTATTATTATTATCTGGTATATCTGAAGACCTATCTTCCTAGTTAGATTGCTAGCTCTTTGAAAGCAAGGATGTAAGTATCTCTGACATTAAATGTGAACATTTTGCACGTTACGGGTACTCAGTAAATATCTTAGTTGTTTAATCACATGGTACTTTTTTCACTGTGAAGTAAACTGTGTTTTGCAAGTGAAAGCTTCATTCTTTACAGTAAGAAGAGAGGTGTCCTAGAGACAATGGTCAAACCAAAGGTCATAGTCTCACCTGGAGGACACAGACTTTGTCTCAGGATACTCAAATATCTCAAACCAAAAGAGGTTTGTGAACATGAGAAATATAACTTGATCTGGAATGCATGATGTTGTGGTTTGTGGAATCATATTGATAGTTCAGTTTTTTTGCTCTAGCCTGATGTCCTTCTCATCTGACTCTTTAGGGTGATGGAGATGGGTGAGGGGGGAGCCTTCAACAAACTCCAATTATGTCCATTTAAAATGTATACTACTGAATATTAATAGGTATTATTCAGAATATGAAAAGTTATTCAAACATTAAGGAAAATGAGTGAGATTTCTTTATAAAGCAAGTAATGTTTCTGCCACAGGAACAAAGAGCACAAGCAAAGCCATTTAATAATCCCAGTAGTGGCCTTCCTGTAGGATGAAGTTTCCTTGCACATGTGTGACAGGCAAGTTAAATCTTTTGGAGAACTTTCAGTTGCTTCTCCGCTTGTGAGTCCATCACCTAAACCCACAAACTATCTCTTTCAGGTTGATAGATCTCCATTTCCCACTTTCCATCCAGAGGAAGAGGAGAGAGGTATCACATTTCCTGCCCTGCAGGTGTACTTGCCTCCTGTTTAAGCAGCAGACCACAAAGTCAAAGTCCAGCTCAGAGGGACGTCACGGAGAAAAGGCCCTGCCTCCGCCTGTGAGCTGGTATCACTGACAGTAATGTATGCCTTTAAAAAAAATAAGAAACTGAACCTTACTTTTGCTATATGAGAAGGTGCTTCCTGACAAGTTTCTCCTCCATGCAGGTCTCATCAGAATGCCACTCACAAAAGGGGAGAGCAATCCCTTATGAAGAAAATTACCTGATCAGAGTTCTCTAGGGCAATCTACAAAACCACATCTGTGGTTGGTACCTGAGGCCAACACTTTCCCCTTTTTGTTTTTTTTCCCTTTTTTTCATTCATTTTCCCATTCCTATTACTCTTCTCCCTCCCAACCCTGCATTTTTTTTTTTTTTAAAGGACTGAAATGTGCTTATTAAACACAGGCCTAACGGTAGCTCGCCCAGCTGGGTTCGGATACAAGCCCCACCATTGACTAGCTGGGTGACCTAGGACAAGTTACTCATTGGCTTTGTGCCCTGGTTTCTTCACTGTAAAATGAGGCCAATAAAATGATCTCCCTCATGGGACCTACCATGTGGAAGGAAGAGTGCACCACTACTTACTCCTTCGTCAAGAGTGGTGACCTCTCCAGAGCCAAATCAGTCATCTTCAAATCCTCTGCAGTGAGCCCTAGGACGGTGCACTATGTGGAGCCCTGGCGTTTATGGTGTGGATGGTGACCCTTGGGTGATGCAACACATCCTTACTGTGTAGGGCTGCTGTGATGATTAAATGCATGAACACATCTGAAGCTCTCTGCACAGTACTCGGAACATAGTCAGTATCCACGCTCACCAGACATCAGACGTTGCCATCATTCCCTTTCTCCTTGACACCCAGCCCTCAGATGCCCATGGCAATCGAGAGTACAATTGCTGTCCCTGATGATGCTTTTTTGTCATCTTTAAATCCAGGTAAACTTGCTGTTCACCTGGGAGCTTTTGGTCCCACTGTCTTAGTCTGTTCAGGGTACTGTAACAAAATATGTTAGACTGTGTAGTATATGAACAATAGACATTTATTGTTAGCATTTCTGGAAGCAAGGTAATTCAAGATCTAGGTGCCAGCAGATTTGGCATCTGGCGAGGGCTGTCCTTCTGCTTCAAGATGGCACCTTCTTGCTGCATCTTCACCTGGTGGAAGCGACAAGGCAGCTCTCTTCAACGTCTTTACTTAATTACATAATTACTTCTCAGTAGGCCCCATGTCTTAACACTACCACATTGGGTATTAGGTTCCAGCACATAAGTTTTGGGGGGACACCAACATTCAGACCGTAGTACCACATTTTGTCCTTCCAAGAGCTGGTTATCCAAGCTACTAATTAGTTTCTATACCTTGAGAAGCCCTTATTTTCCTAGACCATTCCGATTTTAGGTAAGAAAAACTGTGCTGCTACTCCTCATGGTAGGAAGGAGCTTTCTTCTTTGATGGCTGCAAATTTTAAAAATGCAACTTTGAATTGTTTGCCTAACTTTTTTTCTTATGTCTTTGAAAGGTGGTCTAGCTCTTATAGCTTGTATCTGCCTTTCCCACACCCATTATGTTTTTATTGAGTGTCTTCGGTATGCCAAAGGCCATGCTTGGCACCAGTGCTAAGCTGTGGGACATTTGGTGAAGAGCCTCTAGTGCCTCACTGGGGTTTCTTCATGCACACAATCAACAAACTGAGGCTCAAAGACCTCCCGTACTTCAGAAGAATTCCCACAAGGTCCATTCACTCCAGGGACTGGAATTCTCCTTATTCTCTACCGTCGGAGTCAGAAAGAGTCAGTGACTCAGTTGCATAGTGTGGGGGCGGGAAGTAGGTTTCACTTTGGCATGGCTCTTCTGTATCAATGACCCACTGTCACTCCCAAAGCCACCTGAGTTTGCCCATGGGATTTAACCTAGAGGCAGCCCTCATTTTTCTTGTTGTGTTTAGGCGGTGAGCATGCAGATTAAGTTTCTTTTGCAAAGAGTATTTCTTTTTGTGGCACTAATACAAAACCAGAGGTGGGGCCGGGCGTGGTGGCTCATGCCTGTAATCCTAGCACTCTGGGAGGCTGAGGTGGGCGGATTGTTTGAGCTCAGGAGTTCAAGACCAGCCTGAGCAAGAGCGAGACTCCCTCTCTACCAAAAAGATAGAAAGAAATTAATCGGACAACTAAAAATATATAGAAAAAATTAGCCTAGCATGGTGGCATGTGCCTGTAGTCCCAGCTACTTGGGAGGCTGAGGCAGAAGGATTGTTTGAGCCCAGGAGTTTGAGGTTGCTGTGAGCTAGGCTGACACCACAACACTCACTCTAGCCTGGGCAAAAGAGTGAGATTCTGTCTCAAAAAAAAAAAAAAAAAAAACAAAACAACAAAAAAAAAACAGAGGTGGTCAACTTTTTATACTTGATTAAAGAAATATCGTAATTTAACTACATTGTAGAGATACAAAGATAGCATGTTGTGTTAATACCTCAAAGTGTATACCATGAAGACTATTTAACCAGGTGAAATTTGGGGGAAATATCATAAAAGTATAAATAAAAGAAGCACTGCATCCTAAAAACTAGTTTGCAAATGATTCCTTTTTGTCATCTTCATTCAACTTGTAAAAAAAATCCATGAAAGAATGAAGTAGCACCCACAGTGCTACTAATACAAACCCCAAATAGAGACACTCTAAAATTAAATTTTGGTGACATAGATTTCTGGATAGAATCAGTCAAATAAATAAATCTAAAAACAAAAAAAATCTTATTCTTCTTTTAATTTTGTTTTTACTTTTATCAATAGTCATTCCTGCCTCTTCCATATATACCAGTTCCTGCTCCTAGCGAATAATCACTGTCAATTTATAACTGATTATTTTGTGTATCTTTATATTTCTATACATGTTGTAGTGTTCCCTCTTGATTTTCCAATTTTAGACATGTATACTGCCTTTCAGTTATGAAAAATGAGAGTTTTGCTCTCTCTCCAGATACTCCCACTCCCTAACACATTCATGCATGCAGACATGCACCCACACACGTGCACGTACACACACACACACACACACACACACACACACACTCTTGCTGCCCCTTCATCCTCCCAATATAGTTAGCTCTAATTTTGGTTAGGTTAGATCTTTCAATAGTTATTTTAATCTATATTTTAATAGCAGTATACACACACTTGAAGCTATGCAAGGTTTCCTTTCTCCCACATCTTTGGTTTTCTTGGGATTTGTAAATGGTCCCTCTTTTCTTTGTTTCTTAGTTTTCTATGTACATACCACTAAGTTATCCCCAAACTCCTCCAGCTGTGTAAACTTCCTCAAGCTAGATTCAAACATGTCTAGCAGTCTGTCTCTTTCAGCCGATTGAACAGATCTCAGCAGAGTCTTCTCACCTACCTCTGTTGGTTTAGCTTGATCTCAAGGCCTCTCTCTGGAGCAGCTATCATCTTGGGCTCTCCATCATCTTATCATCCTGGGGCTTCTCTTTGCCACCCTCCTTAGTTGGAGTCCCCAGGTCCTGGATTCCATATTTTCCACTTTGTTTTGGTTTATCCTTTCATTTTACTTATGCATATGCTACATTTTTTTTTCCTGAGAAAAAGTACATGAGTGGTAAATTTTATGAGACCAAGAATGCCTTTATTCTACCTTTGTTATTGATTCAGAATTTGGTCAGGTATAAGATTTCAGATTTGAAGCAATTTTCTCTCTTTTAATTAAAAAATATTCTTCAATGTCTACTAGTTTTCATTGCTGCTGTTGAGAACCCAAGGTGATTTTCATGATCGATCCTTTGTATAAAGCCTGCCCCCTACCAAATCTCACTTCCCTTGAAACTCTCCATTCAGGATGCTTTAAGGATTTATTCTTTTTGTTTTTTCTTTCAAATCCCAGGCATTCTGAAAATTCACAGTGATGTGCATCACACATTGGGTTTCCAAGACGCAGACTCTGAGTTGGAAATTAGTGTATGAGAGGTTTATTAGAGAATGCTCTTGGGATCAACAGCTGTGGAGGGAGGGGAAGGAAGTACGAGAGGACAGAGAGAATAGTTGAGTTGTCCCATACTCTCAAAGGAACATTAGCTGGTGTGCTCTGGATTGGCTCTGTAGCTGGGATGACCCTTCAAAGTTGTCCTGAGTTGGGGCAAGGAGGCTGGTCCTTTGTATGCATGTTGATTGGATATGGGCTGCCCCTCAAAGGAGGCGTGACCTTGGGTAAGGCAGTTTTCTTCTGCTGAGCTAATCCCCAAAGACTGCTGGCAACACTCCTAGCAGCTGGGGCAATAAGGCCTTGATTCCTGAAGGGAGATCTAAGGAAGCGCCCATCACAATGTGCCTTGTGGCATAGGTCTAATTTTATTCATATGCTAGGCACACAATTGATTTTTTAGATTGGAAACTCATCCATTGGTCTGGACTATTTTCTTGAATTATTTCTTTGATTTGCATCTTCCAATTTCTCCATTTTCTCTTTCTGGAGGTGCTATAATTTGAATGTGGAATTACTGGAACTAACATTCTAATTTTTTATCTTTTTGACCTTATTATCCTCTTTTTATCTTTTTTGCTCTCTGTTCTGTGAGATTTTGTCAACTTTATTTTCCAACTCATTCACTGAAGTTTTTTTATTTTACATATACTGTCTTCTTCCTAATTTCTTTGAGCTTTTAAACAATATTCTCTGATTGTTTTTTACCATTATGCTGTTATTGTTTAATGAATGTAATCTCTTATCTTTCTGAGACTATTATCCATAAAAGCTATATTTAGCCAAAACTTTTATGCAATTTTCTTTTCCTGTATTGCTTTTACCTTCATGTGAATTTTAGATGTTTATTTATTTGGCCCTTCTGTTTTTTATAGCAGATGCGTTCTTAAAAGTTTAGGGAGTAGTGTCTTTCTGCGCATGTTTAATTGTAGGGCACCACAGAGCTAACTGTAAGCTCTGTACGTGTAGCTGAGGCTAATTGTGGGCTGAAGATCAGGGTCATCTGCTTGGGTGGTTTCAATGGGGCAGATCCAATGTCAATGCCTTTGGGCCGTTTTGCTTGGGATATTCAGATTCCCTAGAAAAGGACATTACAATATTTTATTGAAAGAAATAGTCCAGGTTTTTGTAAGGCAAATGTGGAAAGAGAGCTACAGAGCAGAGGATCTTACTAATAATTTTATTCAACTGCCTGTTTTCAGTATATCCCATCAACTGAGCTTGGTATTTTTCATCTCAGAGACCCTGTTTTACCTTCCCTGGAGGACAAAGTTTGGTTTTCTGCCATGGTAAGAAAGAGCATTCACCTGACTCTTGATATTGGAGTAAGTACAGTAGTCCCCCTTTACCTGCGGGGGGTACTTCCAAGACTCACAGTGGATGCCTGCAACCATGGATGGTACTGAGCCCCACATACCCTATGTTTTATTTTATACATATGTACCTATGATAAAGTTTAATTTATAAATTAGGCACAGTACTCTTGCACCTTGGGACCATTATTAAGTAAAATAAGGATTACTTGAACACACACCGTGAACTGGGCAGTTGGTCTGATGACTGATGCGGCCACTGAGTGCCTCATGGGTCAGTAGGGTCTGCAGCATGGACGTGCGGAACCAGGGAAAGATTCACGTGCTGGGCAGGACAGAGCCAGACAGGCGGAAATTTCATCATGCTACTGAGAATGGGCACAATTTAAAACTTGTGAATTGTTTATTTCTGGAATTTTCCATTGCATATTTTGGGATAACAGTTGACCATGGATAACTGAAACCTCAGAAAGGAAACTGCAGATAAGGGGGGATGAATGGATTTGGAAATCTCATGCAGACGGTCTATCAATCAATAATTCTTTTGTTAGCTCTACCTTCACCTCTATTTCTAAAAGTCCTTGCTGTTACCAATTTCTGCAACTCTTAAGGTTTCTGCGGCATAAATCTGGTTTCTTCTTGCCTTTCCCTACTGCTGTTTTAGCTGTTTTCTTTCTTGCCTGTGCTATGTCTGTTACTTTCATTTGTTTGCTTTCTAGAATCTAGAATTTTGTTGCTTCTATCTTCTTTATTCCTTTTACCCTGTTGATTTATGACTAAAAAATAATCACTTTGCTGTCATTCTAGTAGAATTTTTGGAGGGAATAGAGCTAATACAACAAGTTGCCATCCTTAACCAGAAGTAAATACACAAAATTGTTGATCTTTACATTTGTCTGAAATTTCCTTGAAGATATTAAGTAAAACCGGCTTGATTTCAGTATCCATTAAAATCCTCAAACTATAATTTCCTTCTATTTAGTTTCATAATTAAAATTTTTGTGTTCTATAATTTTAAAATTTCCTCTATAAATGGGAATTAATATGGGAACTATGATACAATGACCAAGTAAATTATAGATCAAAAGTTAATGGGAACACAATAAGAGATGCTATGTGTCTTGTGCCTGGTAGCATTTTGTGGTAGAAATAGTAAAAGCTTGGATTTCTATCTTGCCTCTGCTACTTAGTAGCAGAACAAGACATAATCCCTTTGAGGACTCTGTAAAATAGGTTTAATAAACCAATACTGCATTTAGCTGAAGGCAAGATTGAGCAGGGCGTGGCTGTAGAGCCTCCAGCAGTGTCTGGCATAGCTAGCACATAGTGGAAGTTAGTTCTCTTCCCTGGCACCAGGGGGACGTGGGAAGGGTGATGCCATCTCCTGGAGGAGGAAGAGGATGGAGCTAGGAGATGCTCCCTGTTCCTGAGGGCCTTCAACTAATCTTTGGAGCCCATTCTTGTTCCTATGGAACTTAAATGTTTTCTGCTATAGGAAAGAATTAAGGAAAAGGAGGCCCTGGAAAAAAGAGGGCCAGCTGGTGGTGAACAGGAAAAGAGAAAAAGAAAAATAAAAAGAAGAGGTGAGAAGAGGACAAAGTGAAGGATGCACTGACAGATATATTGTTGATAGGAGTGGTGGCATAGGACGTCTGGTCACCCCAGGCGTTGGTCCCCAACCTTTTTGGCACCAGGGACCATATTCATGGAAGACAGTTTATCCACGGACTGGGAAGGGGTGATTTTGGGATGATTCAAGCACATTACATTTATTGTGCACTTTATTTCTATTATTATTACATCATAATATATAGTTAAATGATCATACAACTCACCATAGGTTGAGGATCCCTGACTCCAGGTATGCGTATCCAGAGTGAAAACATGTAGTTTCTGAATTGACCTTAAAACCAAAGAGAAATCGTGTTCAACTTGACTTGGGTGATTATCTGGTTAAGGGATTATGTGATTTTTCTTTTTCTCCTTGGATCTCCTTTCCCTTGTTGCCTGACTCTGGTAACTCATTAGTCCTCTCACTAGAGGAATGATAAGATAAAAAAAAGAAGATGAAACTTGAACCAGTCCTTTCAGATACTGGCTGGTAACTGATGAAAGTTTGATAAAGGAGAAGGCAAGTGAGCTTTCTTGATCATCAGTGGAATTAGGTTATGCCTGCTGTACCTAGTCTCCATTATTGAGGATAATTGTAAATTGGCTGCGTGTCAATTTAGAGGAATGATATGTCATTTAAATAAATGATCCACATCTGGAAGTTCCTGTTTCTCTAAAAAAAAATCTAGGGCTGAGTTAAAAAGTTGGATCACTTTCAGAATTTAGAGTTTGTCAGATTTTTAGTGGCCATGAGTGGAGGAACAGAAAAGAACAGCAAAAGGAAGGTAATTAGTTACCTGGGGACAGAGGCTATTTAAAAAAATCATTAAGGTAGAAATGTGCATCTCTGCCCAGGTAGGAAGAAGTTCGAATCAGGCACTGTTCTATAAGGAAGGCTGCTGCTTACTCATTATTGTCATTCGGAATTCTAATTACAGACCTCAGGGTCATATAAAGGATCTACCCTATGTAAGTACCTCTATAGAAATCACTGAAAGGGTTTCTTTACTTGGAAAATTTATGAATATAACAAAGGGGTTTGAAAATAACTGAAGCCTTGTTGCTGAATGAGCCCTGCAGCTTACGAAACAGTCAAACATTTACTTATGAGAAAATACACTTAGCCAACCAATACTGACACACAGTGATGTATCTGGTGTTGTTTCCAATTCCCCATCCCTACACCATAGGAATCCTTAGCCAGGTGTGGCTAAGGGAATGGTCCATGCCTGGGTTTTGTTCAAACCACCCTCTTCTTTCATCATCTTGTTCTGCACGGTTTCTGATCTTCAGTGTCCCATGATGCTCTGCATCCCATTTGAACAGTCACATCCTCGAAATGAGATGAATACCCTAATTGTGGCAGTTCTCACTGTCACTGCTGCAGCTGCTCAGAAGTCATACTTTTAAAGTGTCATCACTAGCTGTATTTCTACAATGAATACAACTGCTGTTTCTAATTTGCTCGCATGGGGCAGATTCCTACAAGGCTGGGATATAAAAGAAGGCCCCTCTCTGTCACCACGCTGCTCTCAAACCCTCACCAGATCCTCCACTGCGTCTGGGCCCTGTCCCTGTGCTGTGCACATGCTTAGGAATGGTAGGATTTTTATACATAGCCACAGCTTTTAAAAAACATATAAAAATACAATTTTTGCTGAAATTTCTCCCACCTGGAAATTTCTTTCTCACTTTGTTGAAGTCATTGACTGAAATCTATCTCCTGGGCTGTGCTTTCAAATATCTTTCTAACTATGGAACCACAGTTTGCTATTTAATTGTTTGGGGCCTATTCTATGTGGCCACAGGATTATAGCTTCTAT
>CAUYSK010048871.1:0-29548 GCA_963575035.1 Avahi laniger | reverse complement strand
TCTGGGAGCTTGTGTGAGAGGATTCTGAGGAAATTTTAGCTGAATCTCCCCAAGTTATTCTCATTCCCACATAAAATAGAACCTGATCCAATTCTGTGAGTCACCTGTCTTGAGATTCTGACTATTTTCCAACTCCTATTTGTAAATAGAAAAGCCTAGAAGGAAAAACACACACACAAAAAAAGGTCCAGGGGAAAAATTTTCCTGTTCCTCCCTCCACTTTTGCTCACTTCCCCTCAACTTTCAGCACCGACACACCCAAATAAGTTTTTTTTAAGAAGGACAAAGAGAAAAACATTTCCTTGAATTTTTTTGCGTTTTCTACAAGGTTTTACATTCCTATTCCTACCCAAGGTACTTAAAATGTGACAGATGGTGTTTCCTGTAACACTCAAACTTTTTTTTCCTGTAACACTCATTTACTTCTTTTAAAAAAGTAAATGAAAACTGTGTGAAATTTTCACTATGAAGGACATGAAAGTCAAACTCCAAAGAGGAAGCAATTCATCGTACTGTTTCTCCTTTCCGTAGATGTGGCGCACTGCACGTGGGAGATCACATCCTGTCCATCGAGGGAACCAGCATGGAGTACTGTACCTTAGCGGAAGCAACCCAGTTCCTGGCAAACACCACCGACCAGGTCAAGCTTGAGATTCTCCCCCACCATCAGACCCGCCTGGCCCTGAAGGGACCTGACCACGGTGAGATGATTCATCCGGAAAAATCTCTTTATCTTGCCCTTGCAGTCGTTGCCTCCCCCCGAGGATTCAGAAGGCAGAAAGACATTAAGTTTAATTCTGCCTTTATTATTTCTTTCCAAAACAAGGTTACCTTTAATGCTAATTCATCTTCCAAATCCTTTTCTCCAAGCCACACATAATTTACTTGGAGCTCCAAAATTGAGGAGAGAAACATCGTTTGAAATAGAATTTTCAGGCTAGTACTATCGATTTTTTTTTTTTTAAATCTTTGGTGCAATCTGAATGTTGAGAGAAGGGAAATCATTTGACTTCCAGGTATTCATGTTGAATATCCAGTCTATATGAAGGTTAAGAAGGCAAATAGTAAAACTCCCACTCTTTTTAAACAAAGTGGATATTAATAACAGAACCTTCAAATATTTGGCAGGGCAGAGGAACCAGTTCTATATATATTATCTGTTTGCCAGAGTACTTTTTTACCTAGGATAGACAACAACCTTTCTGACCAAACATCTTGCCTGGGACAATCACAATATTTGACTCCATTTATTCAATAAAAGTGTCAGCTGAGGGAATCGGCATTTTCATTGCCTTGAAGTTCACAGATAAGTTTGCTGAGTATTTATAGACCATCCACCTCGGCATCTTTAAACAAAACCCGGTACAAGAAAGAGGACTTCGAGCCCAAAATCAAATGAAGTCGGGCTTTCCCAGTGGGGTCTTTGTTCTAACTCCTTCTCTCACCTGTTCCTTAAATCAAATACCTTTTTTTTTGTTATTCCTTGAAATTAAGGGCCTCCCTAGTGTTGTCAGGGTGGCCCGAAGGCCTGAATACATTTTCGTGTGTTTAGAGACAGTGCAATTTTCCCAGGAATTGAAACTTTGCTTGTGAGGAGGTCATTTATATTACGTTTTCCATCTTCTAAAACACACTGCACTTCTCCACAATTTGGAATAAAAAAAAAAGAGGGACTAGATAATTTTCATACTGAATGAGTCAGCTGGATGCAACCTTTTTAATTAAATGGAGCTTAGACAGCCCTGAAGCTAATGAAAATCTCTAGTAAAACATCACCCTTATCAGATTTTAATTTTACACATTGGAGCAGAGAAATAATGTGGCATAGGCAGGTCATGGAAAGAAAATCAGCATTACAGTATTTGAATGGAAATGCTGAGGAGCTCTAGGAAGGTTCGGTTCGTGGGAGTGCACTTGGTTCCTCTCAGGTGGCCTATGGGCCTTTCCTGCACCCAGGCTGACAGGAGAGATTTCTGAAATGGTTTCAGTTTCTTTAAATTAGTCAGAAGTCATCACTGAATTTGAAGCTCAGTAGGTATAAGCATGCATACTGTGGAGTGCTCTTTCAGTGTGGGATTTTGCTTGCTAAATTCTGGTATCAGCGAAATGCAAATGTGTAACAGACCCTTTTAAAGTGTTATTGTCTTTAGCAACCTCATTTATTTTCCATTAATTTGCCTTGTATACAAATCATAAATAATTCAAATAGTTTCCAAGTCATGAAATATTAAATGTTTTTACCTGCCAAGACAATCTGAAAAGATTAATTTATACGCTAAAATGTATGGACCAAGAACAAATTTTTTGTCTTTACTGTGGTAACCTGGTGTCATTTGTATGGGGAGTAGGAAGCTGATAGTTTAAGTAATTCTAGCATCCACTGCTGACCCGTTATCTACTTTTGCTAAAAGTTGTTCACGATCTTCCCTATCTAGCATACAGGCGTTTCCGCTATATTTCACATTAAACTCAGACTTGCATTTTCAAGAGGAAATAAATATTGGCCTCTACACATAATTAAATCACAGGAAAGAAGGAAAAAAATACAAAAAAAAATGTTTATCATGTTTACAATTCTCAACCTTCTGTTTTTATATTAATGGAGTTTTACATAGTTTTACTCTTTATCCACAAGAAAGTTCTGGTTATTTTTTCAAGATCTCTGATACCTGAATCAGTGTGTCTCATCTTTTAGGAGAGAGATACAGAATTTCCCAAATTTTGTTGGCAGTAAAGTATTCACCACAGTGTTTTCAGGGCTATGTAGAAATGAATCTATCAACTCCGAATAAGAGATTAGCTGTGCTTTTCACTGGTAAACTGCAGCATTAAAGAAGCTGACAAAAATGAGTTTTCGATGAGGTTAGAAATTGTTCCCACTGAGAGCCTTTAGGGGACATAATCATGACTGAAGTAAACTGAGATTTTGGAAAAGAAAATGTGACCGGAGTCACCAGGTTCTATACATTCAGAATCAGGAGAACCTTCCATTTTGGGAGCTCCAGGAGGGGCGGCCACTGGAGCAGCTGTTGCCTGCTCTCTGGAACATCCCAAGCAGGGCAAGAGGATGCGATTAGAGAGGAGAACAAAGAAAAGTCACTTCTGTGCCATATACCTCTTAAGACTGCAGCAATGATGTCGCCGTGGAATGATACAGAAAAGCATTCTATTTTAAATTTCCTGTTCACTTATCCATAATGAGGGACTTAGGGGTACCCATAGGAAAAGGCGTAGAGTTTGGTGGCTGAAGCAGGGACTCTAGAATCACACTTTTGGGCTTCAAATCTGGCTCAACCTCTTGGTACAATAAGCAAGGTACCTAACTTTTCTATACTTCAGTTTCTTCATCTGTAAAATGAGGTTTATGATAATACCTGCCTCATTGGAATATTGCAAGCATTATCTGAGATAATTCCATGAAAAAACACCTAGCACAGTACCTGTTGGGTAAGCACCCAGTGAAAATAGGCTGCCGTTATTGACACTATTAAATGAGAGAATGTCTATGAATGCTTTTTGCAAAATGAAAGAGCATGCCAAAAATGTAACATCTTACCATTAAACTCATGAAATACTTGCCTAATATATGAGTATCAAGTACACTACTATAAACCATCACATTCCAATAGCTGTGAAATGTACATTCAAAATAGGTAGTAGCTCTCTTCTCTGACCTACATTATTTGTTGAACACTTTTGCATTCATTATCCATTGCATACAATTTTGTGCATTATCTTATATAATTTTTGTCTCTTAATTATTTCGTATATATGAAGATTTAGTCCCCAGTAATAGCTCAAATTCAAGGTAAAGGCTATGACCTACATTTAACCTACCCACAACAATTGGCCCAGTGCTGGGTAACCAATAGATGTTAAATATATCTTCCTTATTGAACTGTTAATTGGGCTCTACATTCCTAACAAATACCCAGTAATGTTCAAAGCACTTAATAAAGAAGTGGGTCAAAAGGTGAGTGTAGAATCTTGAAGTTCATTACCTGTACCCTGGCTTCATGAAACACAGACAATACTTTGTAAAAAGTATAAGAGAGTGGCTGTGGTTGTAGATTAGCCAGACTCAGCAATATCTGCATCTTGCTAAAATGTCTTCTTGTATACCCCAAAGTAGAATAAGGATGGTGAAAGAAAATCCCTTAGGGACATGCCCTGCAACACTCTTTTCTTGCAAGGAAAGTGCTGCTGCAGTGCAGACATGGGCACTCTGGCTGATACTCCTATTCATTCATTGCATCTGTTCATTTATTTATTTATCCATTCGTTCCGTAGTCAGTATATACTAGGCACTGTTTTAGTTGCTGGGATACATCTAGTGAGCAAGACTTATAGAATTTACATTCTAGTATAGAGAGACAAATAAAAATACACTAACTACATAAAGCCATTTCAGACAATCATAAGCGCCATGAATAAACTATAACACAGTAGTGGGATGGCACGGGTGAGGGTGGCTGCCTCAGCCAGGGAAATCAGCAAGGACATCTCTGAGGAGGTGGCACCTGAGCTGAGACCCGAATGGTGAGAAGGAGCCCGCCGTACAAACAACGAGAGAGAGAACAGCAAGTGCAAAGGGCCCAAGTGAGGCAGGACAGAGCTTCGCTTGTTCTAAGAACAGACGTAAGATCAGTGTGGCTAAAATACGTGAATGATGGGGAGAGTGGTAGGGATGACGCTAGAGGGGTAAGTAGGGGCTACGTTTGACTGTCTTTGTAATGGCGAGCTATTCAGACAGGAGTGACGTGATCTAATTTATGTAGGTGAAAGATCTCCCTGGCTATGCTGTGGAAGATGAATGCAGGGGATGAGTCAGGGAGCCGCGTCCGAAGCTGCGGTAGGGGTCTAGATGAAGGAGACAGTGGCTCGAATGAGGATAGCGGAGAAGGAGAGGGAACCCATACCAGAAATGGCAATGGGATGGAAGGAGCAGGCCAGATGCTTTAGGGCTACAGAATTACGGTGGCTACAAAGTATTCTTCTGCACATTTCTGAGACAGTCTCTAAAACTTAACTGTCCAATGAGTGAAATTTGTTGAGTGAGAGATACATTTATTTCCTTTACAAGGTTCTTTATTGTTGGCAAATAGGTAGAAAAGTAGGCAGAATCAATATCATTACTCATCGCTCATTTGTTTTTATTCTGTATAGCAGCCCCATGCTAAGAATCTTATGTGCATAATTCTCACAGTAGTCCTGCGGGGTAGACGCTTTCATGATCTCCATTTGACATAGGAGGGAACTGAGATTCCGAGAGGCTGAGTGGCTGGCCAAGCAAGGGCTACAGGCAGAACTGAAACGAGGTCTGCCTCACCCTGGAGTGATCTGTCTGTGCTAGTGCTTTTGTTTCGTGTATTATCTCATTCCAGAAAGAATGTGGAGTGACCCATGAAGCTGATACCACAGATGGTACAACTCAAGCTCTTTTCTAAATGACCCTCCTTTAAACACATAGAGTATTCAACCTCTCTACATGAATAATTACTATTAAATAATTCACCTATACGATAGCTAACACCAAAATCACATAAGTAGGAGATATAAATTCATGTTGTTTTGAGCTCTTTAAAGTTATTGAATGGAAAAATTCATATCAGACATAGTAACAAACACTATGTTGCTCATATTTCAGAACACTGCGTAGAAAATCAAATCTTAACATTGAAATCAGAAGGGAAACATGATAAACATTTTCTAAAAAATAAGAGAGATACCAAGACATCGAAATAAACTTTATTAAAATTTTATTGCATCTTAAGGAAACATAAGAACATGTGAAATATTTTAAAAACTAAATATTTTAATGTAAATATACTTTTCAGAAACAATCATAAAATATAGAGACTTTTATCTTTCTATTAGTCAGGATACAGATAAGATTCCGATGCTGATGGATGATTAGAGTGGTTTATTGTTGAGGAAAATCAAGTCCAAGTGATGGATCGGAGTGTAATTAAAATGTCAGAGCAATAAATTGTGATGTGTGACTAGGAAACCACTCGAATCATGAACCAATGTGATTTATTGTTCCTTCTTTTCTTTTTCTCAAAACAAATGCTACTAACTGGTCAAGATTTGCAAATCTTTAATTACTAATTGTGTGCATAGATCTTTATGGGGCTGACATTTAAGTTAAAAAAAATGTTTTTAATCTCTGCCGTGAAGCACCGGGGGAGATTAGAAATTGATTCAATAGTCATCTTAAAAGGAGGAAAAATGAGCTGGGGAAAGACATGCATTATTCTTGGGAAGATGAAAAGTTTCCATCCTTGATGTTAATCATCTGTATTGCTGACCACCGAAAAAGGGCAAAGCAAGTAGATTTTTTTTTTTCTTTGCAAGCAGCTTTTGTTTTTTGTTACACTTTTTATTTGTGCAATTCAGTTACTTTTTCCTCTTTTTTTGGTTCTTTGTTTGTTTGTTTGTTTTTCTTATTTCTCATCATCACTTCATGTGGGCAGTGAAAATTCAGAGGAGCGACAGGCAACTTACCTGGGATTCCTGGGCCAGCAGCCACTGCAGCCATCACACCAGCCATCACTGTAACACGTACCACCCTGACCATTGCAGAGTGCCAGCCCTGACATTCCCGAAAGCGCCTCCTCCAAACAGCCCTCGTAATGTTCCAGGCTTTCTCCTCTTGACCTTTTATTTAAAATATATTCTTCTCACTCCTTTCTCCTCTAATTCATTCCATCTTTGACATCATGGATATTGTATGCTTTTTTTTTTTTTTTTTTGGTAGTAATAGCAACTTATCATTTCTGACATCTCCTAAGTCTTTTTCTTTTTCATCAGAAAGCATTTGTTAGGAAAGGCATAAATGTTCAGAATGCTTTATATGTGGCTCAGGAAATAACAGTTGAGAATATTACGTCGAGTACAATGTTCTCAGATCTTCTTTGTGTTTGTGGAATCACTTATGAAATTCATGTCAGAAATATCTATGAAAATGAGATTATGTATGTCGCGTTGAGTTGTTCATAGAGAAATTTGTTTTAATGCTTTTTTTTTTTTGGTCTCAAGTAAAACTCGTAGAGTCTCTTTGTATTCCTATGTGCTTACAAGGACCTTGCTGTTCCTCAGCATTCGCAGGCTCTTGTAACTCTGAGATGCTAAAGAGCTGTCTCATGCTCCTGAGGTCTCGTGTCTGTCTGGTCGGGGTGCTAACTAGCCATAGCTGTCCATCACGTGTGTTTGTCGGGGTCGTTGCTGGCTGACAGATGTGGCAGGCTCACGCCCCACCTGAGAATGCTCTGTGCCGCGTCTTCACTCTCTTACAGCTGCTCTGGTGTCTTCATCCTTCTCTCCTACCTCCATGAGTGCGTACAGCCTGAGCTCCCTGAACATGGGGACTTTACCTCGAAGCCTCTACTCCACGAGCCCACGTGGAACCATGATGAGGAGGAGACTGAAAAAGAAAGACTTCAAGAGCTCACGTAAGTAAAGTATCATCCAGTGGTATTTAGCCCAGAGAGACTGTCTTGGAAATACTGAAACCTAAGGGAAGAGTGTTTCATGGGGCCTGATTGATCAGGCAGATCTGATCTATTGACATGATACCCGTTATCTGTATGATACTGGTTGCCCTTGAATATAACTTCAGACTGAATTAGTTCATACCACCTTTGCCTACAACTTTTTATTTTTGAGTTTTTTTTTTTCTTGCTCTTTTATGTCATAACATAAGCAAAGATGTTCCTTTTAAGACTCCTTTTTCATGTTCTGGGTGGCTTTGGACATGAAATCTTTGTTCTTAGTTTCTTATTCACTCTAAAGCAATTTTGTGAAAACTATGCCACCCCTTTTTGATAAATAGAAGAATCTCATGTATTCAGTTAATGCTATTATAAATTTCATACTAAATTATATTTTATAACCCCCCCTTCAAAAAAGCAATGATAAATTCAAACATTCCTTTTCAAACTATACTTCATTCCCCAAGATTCCTGTACTTTTCCCAGGAAGGTACCCTACTGATAATCACTGATCTAGCATATATTCCTTGTTATCCCCTTCAGCCTTAAGAAGGTTGGAAGGACACTCATCTTTACAGCAGGTCTCCTAAAGTGTAGGAATTTCCATGATGATTCTTGTAAATATGATCTGGACAGCCAAACACCATACAAACTAAGCAAGATTAGGAAAATGTAGTTGGCTACTTGTTTGGGATAGCTGGTTGTATGTATAAAGAGAAAAAGTATTATTGAATACCTCAAAAAGAAAGAAATGCAAATCTCTCCTAAATTTGTCTTTCCTATTGGGGAAGATTATAATCTCTCATCATAATCACATAACTTTTGAAGGGGGAGAACACCTACCTTTCCAGCCAATTCCAGTCATGGTCTAGAGAGGTGTGAGTATTTCTTGTCCTATATCCCTTTTGGCTGCCATGATTATAATTCCTGTAAATAAACTTAAAGAAGATGAGATTTCTTCCTGTGCTTATCATGAGAATAAAAATAGGAAACACCCTTAAGTTACCTAAATAAAACCAAACCCGGATACTTCACGGCTGGTGTGGCCCTATTGGCTCTTCAGCTTGTTTGCCAGAGATTCATCCCCCCAGGAGGATCTGTCTCCCACCTCCCCAGTGCCACCATCAGTGCAGGACACCAGCCATCACCCACCCTGGGCAGTAGTGTCTTCATGTTACAGGAACCTGAAGGTTTCCTTACAAAGAAATCCCATTGCAAAAGATAGGGTCACCATTGTGATATGTACATGGTTTTTGACTTGCATATACCTTCAAATAGAAAGAGATTTGTCATCTTTTGTATATGAAAATGATAGTAAATTTGACATTAGGCAAATGGAGGAAGATTGAGTTTAGTCAAAATGAGAACAAAGAGATTCTAGAGTGCCATATTGTTTTTGCTGACACTAGAGTGAATTATTTGCTCTTGGAAGAAACCAATTGAAAGCAATATAGTGAACTGGTTAAGAGCCTAGACTCTGGAGCCGAGCTCCCTGGGTTCTCATCCCAACATCCTCACTTTCTAGCTGTAGAAGCTTGAGTAAGCTTCCTAAGCTCTCTGTGCCTTGCTTGAACATAGGAATAATTATAGTCCCTGCTTCATTGGGTAATTGTGAAGATTATGTGAGATTATGTGTGTGTGCACATATGTATGTTAGAACCACACCTGGTAAATAGTAGGCTCTATCTAATTCTTAGCTATTTTTAATAGTTTGTATTACCTATTACATGTCAGAATCTGAATTGTCATGTGTGAAAATCTCTTGACATTGCTTTCAAATTTAGGCCTTTTTCCCAATGGTTACACTTTGACATGAATACGTAGGTCTTAACTCTTCCATATAATCCCTTCAGGGTTGGCGGTGGATATTTACAAATGAAATTTTTTATGTATAATGGCTTTGTGTACAGCACCACTGCCCACTGTACTGCAGCCTGGATGACAGAGCAAGACCCTGTCTCAAAAAAAAAAAAAAAAAAAAAAAACTCAGACAGAAACAGGCTAACAGCCCTCAGCAGGAAAGAACAGTTAAAATGAACTTATGAATGTTTGTAATTCTGCTTCAAAAGCTAACCATTTGTTTGTATTAGGTAAGACTTGCTGTGTTGATTAGGGCCATTAGTGAATACAAATGAGTGATAATATGTTTGGCTATCTCAGGTTGATATTTACACATCTTAAATTTTGTAGCAGGAAACAAAGCTGAGGCCACACTGTCATTGATATGCATAAACCACTCAAATTCTCTCCTGAATAGCGCATTATTCTCCAACTTGGTAGAAATATAAACAGAAACTTGGTTCAAGAAATTTCTAGTTGTTTGTGTTTGCTGAAGACATTAGCCACTATAGCACCACTCATAATATACATACCAGAATGTCTACAACTGTGTCTCAGAAAATCATACATTTTGTATTTTAATTAAACAAAGTCCAAAATGCAGGAACATTTATTGCCACTTTAAAAAGACTGGAAAAATTATAGAATTCTAAATTTTTTAAAAAAATTGAGAATTTCTTTTATTTATTGCTTAAACTTAGTATGGCCGCATTAGATGTAAAGGTCTTCCTGAATAACTGATAATAAAAGTTTTATTGCCACTTTCTCTATACCGTGGTTTATTTCCACCACTTTATTTATGTCTTTATTCTGTGCCACCGTTTGCTGCCCCCTTTCTAATGCGTATGTTTCTATAGCAACCGGGCCATTTGTATGGATGGTGGATCATGGCAAAAGTCACAAATATAATAAAAAGTCTCTTTGCTGTATTGGCAATGAGTTGAGACCAGAGCTTGCAAAACAGAAAATTCTCACATGTTTCCATTACAAAGGAAGTACATGCCCAGAAAAGAATGAAATCTTCTCAGATAAATATTAAAACATTCCGTGTCATTAACCAAAGGGAAAAATATAGGAAGTCTGAAATAACACGTTACGTGTACTAAAACAGGAGGCCACCACGTTTGTTTCATAGGAGAATGATGAGTACACCAAGCGCTAGGTTTTGAGTAGCATCACAAAGCCCTGGGAGGGTTGCAGAGCCATGTCATAGAGGGAGCCCTCTCTTGTCTCTGGAATCTTGCTGGCCTTTCCTCCACTTCCTGGGCCGCCCCTTTTCCTGCTACAGAGGCCAAGGCTCCTTCCACCCCGGTCATGGCAGCATGCCTGAGCAGTGGATCCAGCTATTTTCTCCTGCTCCTGTTCAGAGGGCCAGTGTAGAGACTCTGTCTGTTCTCAGTCCACCTGAACTGCAGCAAAGAATAGAAGCTAGAACACATTTCCAGAAGGATCTTTGCATCTTTTGTCATCATCACTTACTACTAGGGAGGGTGATATTGAAAATAGCCGAAAGGAAGAAAATGAAAAATCATAGCAACTTTTCTGGTTCATTTTACCAACGTAGGAAAAAAGAATGGAAGATAAGGGCAGCTAATGGTAAGCTTCTATAGGTAGTCATGCCGCAAGCCCCGGAAGGGAACAACTTAAGAGCTGCCCCCTCATCTGCAGAAGGGAGCTGTTGGCCACCTCTGCTGCACTTCTGTACTGGATCACATGATACACAATGTGTTGGGTCCCCAGCAGGTAGACACTAGTGTGGACCATTTTAGTGAAACAAAAGTCTCAAATTATAGGATCAAGTAATAAAAACACATTATATTAATAAACCTTTGGGGCCCTTTGCTCTCTACTTTTAAAATGCTTCTCACATCTGATAGGAAATCTCACAGCCTTCTAAATTAAATAAACATTTAGCAGATTTTTAAACTTTTGGTGCCAGAGAGCTGTCTTTGGCTCTCCCTGCCCTTCCTTACACTGGGAAAGACAAGAATTGACAACACACAGTCTTTCCCTGCATACCTGAAGAACTGTGAATGGAACCCTCCATGTGTGAATTGGAACAGGGCAGAGCAGACATGAAAGCTGAACACAACGTCAGCACACACCAGTCAGCAGGAGTCAGACGTGGACGTCAGCAATGGAGTCATTTCCATCTTCACCTTGAGTAGTCGTGGACAAGCCCCAAGCCAGAGCCAGTAGCTTGCAGCCTGGTGCTGACTGGATACCTTGCAGGAGTATCTGCTACTGGAGGGAGAATTCATCATACAGATTTTTAAATGACAGGGTTATAATTCATTAATCACCTTCATTTTCTTTTGCTGGTTGATCACATTAATGAAGCAGGATAATCAAGCTCATCTCCTCTTGCAAGTAATACTGGTGGCTTTTTCTTTTGACTCATCTTTAAATCTGCAATTTATCTGGCAGTAATTTTCAAGATTTTAATATATGTGACTAATCAATATATACAATTTCAAATGAAATTTTATTGTTTCCAAGGAAAGATTCCAATATGTCAGAGGACTTTCAGAGATCATTGTAAAATCTGAAATTACTTAACATAATCCTATATTTAGAATATACATTATAACTTTATATAATTTTTAAACCAATGTATAATACATAAGTGTATTTTAAATATTAAATTAAGTCTCCTAATAATTTCTATCCCTTCAACTTGCCTCCAGATAGAGCTTATAAATGTATTGATACATTGAATTAGTAGTTGTTTCTATTTTCAAAACCTTCTAGAGAATGAGATTCCTCAACTGTCTTCTTTGTTCCAAAAAAATATAGCAAGTCTCTCTTTTGAGAAGGTTTTCAGTATATCTAATCTAATCCCACCTATTACTATTAAATTGACCTGTTTTTTCTTGGTTCTCTCTCAGTAGAGATGGCAAACAGCTGACAGAAGGTTTAAAAACAATTTTTAACTCTAAGTTGTCTAAAAATCTTTACCAAATTGTGATCTCAAATGGAAAAAAATATGAATGTGAAAGTATAGAGTCACAGAAAGTAAAGTGTCCCTGGTGAAGTCCAAGAAGCCTCACCTAGAAGATAAGTGGATATAACCTGCCAAGTAGGTGATGCTATAACATTATAGTCCTGTCTGCTGTGAGTAATAAATGGGAAGAAACACACTCCGCAGGTCCTTGCTGACGGGAAATGGTGTCTTCTAGGGGTTTTATGCCACTGGTGGCAAAAGTATGATCTGGAGAGCAATCAAAGTACATTCAACATCAGCAAAGCACTTTTAATCTGAATTAAATGCAATCTGAATTAAAATATGATAGTCCATATGTCAGACCTTGGCATTGTAAGCCACCACCTGTAAAAGGGGTGGAGGCTACCTTCACCCTGACACTGGCTACGTTAACCTTAATGCAGCTGAGACAAAATGACCATGGTGCTTCTTAAGGAAAAGTAGATTTTTTTTTTCCTTACTAATACTGGATAAACGATTCACCCCACCCCAGCCCCATCCTATTAGCTACAAGTATCTATCATGGCAGAAGAGTTTGGGTCCTGAAGAACAACTTCCATGTGAATTGGAAGAGAACAGAGCAGACCCGAATCCTGAACACAACATCAGCATACACTGGTTAACAGGATTCAAACATGAGGTTTCAGCAGTTCCTTATGGTCATTCAGCAGCATCTACGTGAAGTGTTGATTCCAAAAAGGAAAAAGGAGATGATATCACAAAATTTGATTCATTCCCCACTTATTCAGCATTTATTGAATGTTCCAGGCACCAGGATTTCAGAGATTAAAAGATCTGGCCCCAGCGTTTCAAGAAGTCAGGGTCAGGTGAAGAGACAGGCAGGCAAATAAAAACCTGATAAACACTGAGATAGGACCATGTGTGAAAAATGTGGAAACGAAGAAAGTAAGTAGCCAGTTCTGCCTGGATAAAGCAGAGAAAGGGACATTGAAAACTCTGGGCAACGGCTGAAGGGACAGAGGGCACAGTGTATATGAAGACACAAAAATGTGCAAGACAAGCAGGGCCTGGCACAGCATGTAGAGGTAGCACAGAGGAACACGAGGATGCACAGACAGGAGAAAATGAACTCACGAAGGGTCCTGTGTGCTCCGCTGGAATTGAAAAGTTTGTTCTATGAGAAATGGGGAGCCACTGAAAGATTCTAAACTGGGGATGAGCCTTGCATATTAGAAAGCCTACTCTGGCAGCAGTTAGAGGCTGTTACCATAAGACAAGAGTCAGGGATACTGGTTAGAAGTCTATACAGTAATGCTTAATAGCGATGAGGAGGCCCTACTCTAGGCAAGTAGGTAAGTTGAGGCCTTATCATATCAGGGAATGTTCATCTGGCAACGAAATGCAGAAAACATTGGGCATGAGAGGACCCAGAAATATGTATGTTAGCATAACTGAAATAAAAAGTAATGAAAACCCAAACTAGGACATTGAAAGTAAGAAGGGAAAAGTAAGAGGATTTATGTGAGATATATTTCAGTGGTCACCCCGAAAGGCCTTAGTAATCGATCGAATGTGAGACAAGGGAAGTTGCGAGTCAAAGGCTGCTTTGAGATTTCGAGCCTGGAGGACTATAAACACGCTGGTCCTGTTCACAGAGATAGTAGTGGCAATGACAAGGGAAGGTGATTAACTCAGTTTTGAAAACGTTGAGTTCAAGGAGTCAAAGAGACATTTTCTGGATGGAATGTCCATCAAGTAGGGAAATTTATTGCTGGAGCTTAACAGAAAGTACAGAGAAATATTTGAGAAGATGCGTACATAGGTCATAGTGCAGATGTGTTGGGAATGAATGAGGGCAAGAATGAAAGTAGAAAAGACTTAGGACATAACTATGGGCTGGAATGCAGAGAGAACTGGCAGGCGCTGAAGAAGTCAGAAACTAAGAACAAAGCTTCATCAATACCTAGCGGACAATTTTAGAGAAAGGGATGGTCCCACAGCCAGTCAGAGTAGTTGGAGCAGATGAGGTCATTGATTTGGGCCATCAGGAAGTCATCAGTGCAGGCAGTTTCAGTAAAGGATGAAGGCAGAAGCCAAATTTTAAGCAGTTTTCCAAATGAGTACAAATCTATAGACAGAGGGCAGAAAGCTACGCAAGTGAGTAGGGGAGTTTGGAAAAGCAGCAAGAGAGAAGAGTTTTATGGCACAAAATCACAGAGAGGGTGGGAAGGGATAGAATTAAAAACACTAAAAGGAGAAGGGAACCTTGAAATAGAAGGCTGGCCACATCCTCCTGAAGAGGAAGAAAAAAATAGAGAACAGAAAAATGAAATTAAGGTGAAGGAGAATGTTGTGTAAGGAACTCTTATCAAATGGTTGGATCTTCTCAGTTTTGCAGGAAATGAGGTGAAAACTGAAGTTTAACTCTTATTAGGATAGAAACAATTGAGACACATCCTTCGAGGAAGCAAATAAGGTGCCAAAATATTATACAACAAAGGATTCCAGGACCCAGTAGACGGTAGTGTGAGTCGGTGGGGACTTTCTCTAGTCTGTTCAGCAACTTAGTAACAGCAGTGGACTCGACTGGGCATTACCAAAGAGTATAGAGTATCAGAGGATAGAAAATCCCATGAAGTATAAGAATATTCACTCCTAGCAGATACATCACTGAGGCGGTCACCAGGGGTCCAGGTGGCGTGTGGTGGGGGGTGACACCAGCATTCGCAATGGGTGAAGACGATGGCAGCTTTCCAACTCCATTCCTCAGGTTCCCACCTGAGGCTGGAGGGAGGTGTCTGGGGTCCCCCATTTCTACCTCAACTATAGTAGCTCTGTTTTTATCTAGAATACAAAAGCAACCCTTATAGGCTTTCCTCTGAAGATGCAAAAATCTGTTGCCAACGATATTGTTTGAAAACCAGTAGACTAGAAGACACATGAGAGGAAATGGGACTTGAAGTCATAAGGAGGGAAAATTTACGTTGTGGGGACCAGGAAAGGTAGCTAATTAGGGGTATGTGATCAGCGAGGGGATTCAGATGTTGGATCTTGGAGATCCATCCATTCGGAAGGAAGATGGGGTCCACCATAGGACTCTGCTGACAGAGAGTGGAAGTTGGGTGGATTGCTAGGACCTGGCATTGAGACAGCTTAAGAGCCCTAAAGTCAGCCTGTTAGAAGGTTATCACCATGATGTCAAAGATGCAGAGGACCAGGGAAAGCTACAGGTGAAAGGAGGTAGACTAAGAGCCAAGTCCTATAGTCAGTGAAGAAAGGCGGGGTGAGGGGAGTTTTGAAACAGTAGACTATGCGTTTGAAGGTAAGACAAAGCAGAAATAAGTACAAAACATGGGACTCTAAACAGGCGCAATCTGAGTTAAAGCACTGCATGTGGGGAGCAAGGAGCACTGTACATCTCTCTTGCCCCTTGTAGGGGAGTGAAATAGAATGGCTTCTGGTTGGAGAGGGTTTTGAAGTATATGATGTCTTTAGGTTTCAATTAACATAGGGGGCAGAAGACCCTTTTTGGAGGATGTGACAGTTCAGCATAGGACCCCACAGGCAGAGACCCCACTCACAGAAAGCACAGGTGGCCCGGCTCCAGTGGGCAGGACAGAGAGAGGGGACTCCAGGAGTGGGACAGCCCTTTCATGACCTGAGTTGGGGAGGGAAATAAGACAAAGATGTATGCCTGGAGGATTCGATCAATATCAGAGAATTGAATGAAACAGGAGGCGGCGGGGTAGGCTGGACACCCAGTGGGAAAGAACAAGAGCTGAAGAGACCGAATTTGGGGGTAGGAGGAATATGCAGAGTTTAAATGACTCCATCATGCCAACCCAATGCTAGATTAAGGGTGGCAACCAGCACAGCCTCAGCACTCCAGGGGCCAGACTTAGATCAATTGTTTCTTCAAAGTGAGATTGTTTAAGTCACCAAAGCCCAGATGCAGATGGCTAAAGTGGAAAGAAACATTAGACCAGCTAGCCCAGCTCCCTTTTTCTTAGATAGGATACAAACACACATGGAGATGAAATAGCCCACCCCAGGGTCCTCCAGCCAGTGCTCAGAGGTGGAGCTGAGACTAGAACCCATGTACCCTGACCCCAAGGCCATCCTCTTCTGACAGTGGTCCCTGGTTTGAGGAGTGGGGACATGGAGGGGGAAACACTGGTGTGATGATTGAAATGTGGCAAACATTGGGCGATTGTTTATCTTACTCAACTCTAGCTAAACTTTTTTCTAGAAGACCAGAATTTAACCTCCCACCATTGCCAATGAGCTTTTGTTCTGAGACACAACCTATCTTGTGAATGTTGGCATTCCTGGTGTTTGCTCCAACCTGAAGTCATTCTTTTTCTTGTTTGTTCCTTTAGTGTCCTTAGCCTCTAGCACGGTGGGATTGGCTGGGCAGGTTGTTCACACGGAATCCACAGAGGTTGTGCTGACAGCAGACCCTGTCACAGGATTTGGGATTCAGCTGCAAGGCAGTGTGTTTGCCACGGAGACGCTCTCCTCTCCGCCTCTGATTTCCTATATTGAAGCTGACAGCCCAGCAGAGAGGTGAGACACTTTCTTTCACAGTATCGTGTGCTCTGCATTTCTGGTGCCTGCCGTCTTTGAATGGCTAATAAATTATGGAACATTCCTCAATGCAAGAAACGCAAGATGTAATGAACTCTCTTCTGACAATAAAATGTTATGTTCTTGATCAGGTTTGAGAAGAATAACAAGCATGGATGCCTTTATCTAGCAGATTTTGTCCGTCAGGGAACTGGAGGCTATATTAACCAAAAAGGAGAAAATCCGTAGAAAACATATCTGAAGTTCAAACTTTAATAATTTCTCTGCCATAGGGGAATGTACATTCATCATTACTGTATATTGGCTCAGATCAGATCCTGCCAATATCATAGTTATGAATTATTAATTACTTCTCTGGGATACTTCATGATTCCCTTGCTCACAATTGTAATTGTGAAATGCAATAGTATATAAGACACTGAAGTTGACCTCATAATGATGCCCACAGCATTGAATACATAAGACCAAGTTGTTATGCTATTTTGCAAGGATGAAACAAAGTAGATTTGGCAAGCTGAAGTTGCTAATTATTAACTCTGTCTACAACTGCTAACATGTGGTTGTAAATTAGATGTGGAGTGCTCCAGATTGGAGACAGAGTGATGGCCATCAATGGGATTCCAACCGAGGACAGCACCTTTGAGGAAGCCAATCAGCTCCTCCGAGACTCTTCAATCACGAGCAAGGTCACGCTGGAAATCGAGTTTGATGTTGCAGGTATAACCATATAATCTGAAGTCAGCGGCAGAGTCAGCAGTGGGCTGCATGTGAATTATGTTGGTTATGTGGGAGAGGGGGGAACTGTTTTTTAATATACCGAACATGCTTTTTTTAGGAGGTTTGGGGTATCATTTTGAATTGCTCATTGTTTTTGTATTATTCATTAAAATGTCGCCACAAGAGCAACCAAAAATACATGTGACAAACTGAATAAGTGATAGTCACTATAGTAGTGATAAAAAAGTCATATGGCCTTTATTCTTTCTGACTTTCTTCTACATGCTAGAGAAACCATATTCTTTAGCCGTAGAGACAAGAAAAGGCTCTTTGACCCTTTCCATGGCAAAGAATACAATGAAAGTTCTTTAGAGAACAATGAAAATTTATTAGGTGTATTTAAACAAGCCCAGTAGACAAATATTTGGTTTTTAATGTTAAAGAGAAATTGCATCAGATACTTATGGAAAATGACAAGGAAGACTTTATTCGAGACTATTGCAGAGATAGACTATTGCAGGAGAGAGAAATTGAACGCAACTACAAATATATAACCAGGGTGGTGGGGAATTTATAGCCAATGGGCAAGGTGAGGATGAGGGAGTCATTGGGTGGAAAATAACTAAAAGAAACTTTTTAGATATCAAGGGTGGGAGATGGCAGTGAGGAACTTGATTAGATATCAGAGGTTGGGGGGATTCTCGCTAAACTATTCAGCAAGATTCTTGCTAAAACTGGACTCCCAGGCTGAGTATCAGGACTAGTCAAGAAGAGGCTCCAGAGGAGCCTGGCTGGACTTTGGTAAGGGAGTCCCCATCAGTAGCCAAGAGGTTCATGGACTTTAGAGGTGGGTGATAGTTTCCATTTCAGAAAGTTGTCTTCACACAGTGAAATACTACCCATAGACCCAAGAACCTTTTCCAGTCGGTAAAGATATGCTTGTGGACACAGGCATCGCATTATTTCAGCAAATATTTGCTGAGTATTTACTGTGGGCCAGTTACTTCCTTACACAATGGAGATGTTACAATAGACAGGAAAGAAAAAACAGCTTACGTTATGTGAAGCTTATGTTATAGCAGCACAAAGAGTTACTTTAAAAATTGGCAAATGTAAATTTAGATAATACTAAGTGCCCTGAGGAAAACAAAGCAGGATAGAGGGTTGGATATGGCCGTGGGGAGCTATTTTTGTAGGATGAGGCTGTAATGAGCAGAGAGATGAGGCTTGAGGTGTCTGCCATGCAGGATTCTGGGAGGAGGGCGTCCTGGGCAGAGGGCGCAGGCAGGGCAAGGACCCGAGCCAGAGTAATCAGTTTGGTGGAGAGACAGCAACAAGGGCTGTTGCTGGAACATCTGAGGGGGTTGGAGGTGGGGATGGGTGTGGGGGGTGGGTTTGGACTTGGGGATGGGGCAGGAGAGGTTGGAAGAGGCCAAGTAATACAGTGCCCTGGTGAGGAATTTACATTATTTATATTCTGAGTGTGGTGAAGCCATGGAGCATTTTATGCAGGGGAGGGAGATAATCTGATGAATGTTTTAGAAAGATCCTTCCGGAATGTAAGAGGAAAATAACAGAAGCAGAAAAACCAGTTAGGAGATGGTGGTGGTTGGACAGGTAAGGGATGGTGGTAGCTGGACTAGACGGTCGCACTAGAGGTGGGGGCAGAGAGTGGAACTTAGGACGTGGTTTGAGTGGACTAGCAGCAGCTGCTTAGGGATTGGATGTGGAAGACGAGGGAGAGGGATGACCATGGGTGGCTCCTGAGGTGTGAGGGGAAGCAACTGTGTAGACAGCATCGAGAAGAAGACTAGAAAAGTAGAAATTTGGGGATAGCAGAAAGAATTCTATTTTTGAGATGAGTTAGCAAATCCAGTGCCAATATTAGAGGAAAAAAAAAAAGCACGTCCCTTCCTTAATTCAAAAGACAGTTATGGAGCACCAGTTATGTTCAGATCATTGAGAGAGAAAATAGAAAGGATCGATATCCTCAAGGAGCTCATAGCCAAATAGGCAAGAGAAAGATAAGAACAGACTTGCTGAATGTGTGTTGCCACTGGAATGCAGAAGGAAGTGCCCAAGAGAGCACAGGCAGTACCTCCGGGAGCCCAGGACTGGGGGTCTGGGCCGGAGAGCAGGACCGAGGAGCGACCCGCATGTCAGTGATTGTTAAAGTCATTAGAAAAAGAGAGACCACTAGGGAAAGGGGACTGAGGAGGGGACTCTGCCTGGGGAATACCAAGATTTAAAGGGGAAAGATGCTAGCACAGGAGACAAAGAAGATGCAGTATGAGAAGTGGAGGAGAGCCAACAGAAGGGGGAGTTTGGGAAGCCAAAGAAAGAATTTCAAGGCAGAAGTCATGATCAATAGCTTAAAAGTGCTATGGAGAATTCAAGTAACAGAGGCAAGAAATGTCCTTTGGAAGAAAGACATTGCCAGAGTAGATCCAGGGGAGCAGGGGCAGAGGTTGGGTTGCAATGAGCTGAGCGTGAGTGGAGCTGAAGAAGCACAGAGAAGCTCTGCTTGTTGTCTGAGTAGGAATTGGGTTTTGGAAGAGGGTTTCGCAGGAAAAATGCAGTGAATGGATGAAAGAGACTGAAGGTCACTGTGGACTCTTCTTTTGAGAAGAGGAGTATGTTTTAGTCGTGCATTTAGTTATATATTTGTTGCTCTATTTTATTGCCTTATATGCTCTATTCAGTAGTTCTTAACCAGGGTCAATTTTCCCCAAAAGACATTTGCAAGGCCAAGAGATTGAGCTGTAGAGAAAGGAGAAGGGACAACAGAGTTCAGAGGGCTGTTGTTTTGTTTTGGTGTTTTGTTTGATTAACCTTGGAGAGATGCGAGCATGTTTGGAGCCAGAAATGAATGAGGGAGAGAAAAGATAATAGGTGGAATCAGGTCCCCAAAAGAATGAGCAAGGGAAGTTATCTAGGACACCAGAATATAACTAGTCCAGGACAGAAGGTAGAAGAGATCTTCCTATGAGTTTGAAAACAACGATGTGAGAACATAAGTACATTTTCAGCTCTGTTGACATAGTTCACATAAGAACTGTCAAGTAAGGGTGGAAGCGTAAGCAGCCTGGGAATTGCAAAGAATGATGGTTTAGAGTAGCAAATGGGGAGGGAGGATGAGTGAGAAAACCAAGCAGAAGCATGTAAGAGGACGTTCAGACGAGATGGTGGACCACACCAAGTGTGGAAGCTTGAAGTTGATAGCAGCATCAACCTATGTGGTAAAGTAGTTTGGTTCTTTTTTTTCAGGAGACCTCAGCTGCTGAGGAATAAGAGCAGAGAAAATAGATGATTAGATTGAGCCAGAGACTGAGATTGCCAGAGAAGGTTCAACAGAAGAACTTGAGTCAAGGATGTTCACAGGGTTGCTGGGAGAGCATAATAATTATTGTGATAATACTTATCAAATGCTTACTCTGAGGCCTGTCACTTTCCTAAGCACTGTGTGTGCAATAGGTCATTTAATCCTTATGACAGCAATGGCAGAGGTTACCATGCTTATGTCCTCAGAAACCTGAGACACACAGAGTTAATGGCTGGCTGGGATTTGAACCCCCACAGTCTGGCTCCAGAGGCCACACTCGCAGCACGGCACTGCGCTGCCTGTTTTGAAAGAATCTAAGTGGGAGAGAAATGGGAATGGACAATGGATCAGCCCAATAGACTGAGGAAAGGAGGACTTCAGGAACTAGTGGGCCTTCAGGAAGAAAAATGGGTATAGTGGGAGAAAGGAGATGAGCGAGCTAAGTGCCAGATTGAGGTCAAGGTGACATATTAGTTTAGAACTTCAGAGAAGGTCAGGCAAGGCTCAGGGCGGTGAGCTGCCGAAGGGGAGGAGTGCGGAGGTGAAGATCATCAACCAGGGGAGGACTGGGATAAGGAGGGGTGTGAGAATGGGCTACACTGGACACACCCAGCACAATCCCATCAAAGCATCTTTGCAGCAGCTGTTCCCTCCGCCTGGACAGCTCTTCCCTGACACATTCGGGTGGTTTGCTCACTTCGTTCAGGTCTTTGCTCAAATGTCCCTTGCTCCGAGAAGGCTTCCTTGACCATCTGTCACTGTCTGTCCTCTTGCCCAGATTTATGGTTCTTCTTAGCCCTCCTCGTGCTCTGATGTTGTGTCATGTATTTATTGTCTCTCGTGTCCAGTAGAAAAATATACGATGTCAGGGACCTTGTGCCTGTTGTTTGAAAATGTGCCCCTAGCACCCAAAATAGTGCTTAGAATACAGGGGGCTCTCCTACAGTCAGGGCTTGGTGAATGAATAAATGAATAAATGAATGGAGTAGAGTTGGCCCTCCTGCGGGACAGGAACCAGAAACTTCAGTTTGCATCAGGAACTGAGATCATCCCCAGTGCTCCTGTGGGGCTCCTTGTCTCTCAGCGCTGCTTGTTTCTGCACATCTGCTCCACTTGGCCCTGCAGACAGGCGTTCTTTGACTTTTCATTGTATGTGAGTGTCCCATCTTTGCTGAAGTGCCCAGCCAGTTCTAATTTCTCATTCCCAGGAGAAAGATTCTAACTGGCCGGGCTTAGGTTTGGTATTCTCTTCTTCCAGTCAATTATGACCAAACATGAATCAGGTAGAAGGACCCTGTAAGGACCAGTCAGATGGTGGTGAGATAATGGTTTTCAAAGAAGAAACCCAGAGACTCTAGAATGCACTTAGCACAATGGCAGAACATGAGAGCTGAAAGAACTCTTAGAGTCTAGTTCCTTTAATTATTATAAGTGGGGAGACCGAGGCTCAGATGGGGAAGCTCAAAGTTATCCAGCAAGTGAATGACAGATCCTAGGTCTGTTGACCTGGAGTCTGTCTTCTCCATACCATATTGCACTGCCTCTCTAAAGAGATGTTACCAGCATGCAACTAGGAGAGCAGGATTTCTGAACTCCGCCCTACTGACATTCTTTGTTGCAGGGAGGTGGTTTGTTGAACATCCTGTGCACTGCAGGACTTTCAGCAGCATCTGCTCACTACATTTCAGTAGTGGAATGACCAGCACAATTTGACCTTCTCCATAAGCAGTATCTAAGCATTTACTTGTGCTATAACTAAATTTTTATTTTATGCATATTCTTGAAATTTGTTCATTGTTTAATGCATCCTTAATGTATATGTGCATTTTAATATTTGTTGATTGAATACCTTAATATCTTAGATTTAAGCTCTTAAAAAATAAGAACTATATATCTATTAATATTAAACTCACTTATAAGGAACAGAAAAAAGGAACATAATGTTATCTCCACCTGCTCTGGATTGCTCCAGAAAGCAACCCACTTCAAATAGATAGAAACAATCTAGAATAGGGCAAGGAAAAGCATATTCTCATCTTGTTATACCCTCCTCCCTTGCTCATGGCAGACATCATTAATTGATACCAGTATTCTCCTGCCAATCCCAGATACGGTATCAGAGTCCTCAATAAAACACTCTAGGTAGTCATTACCAATCTATTGGAATTTATTATAAACTATTAGAATTAGAAAAATCCTTTTCAGCCAATCAAGAACTTGGGACATTGGTAGGGAACCTCTGAATGTGAGCTATTTCAAGATTGCCCTTAGTCGGACATGGTGGTACACACCTGTAGTCTCAGTTGCTTGGGAGGCTGAACCAGGAGTATTGCTTGAGCCTAGGAGTTTTCGAGGTCACAGTGAGCTATGATCAAGCCACTGCATTCCAGCCTGGGCAACAGAGTGAGACCTTATCTCAAAAATAGAAACAAAAAACAAATAACAAAAAAAGACTGCCCTGTCCTTCTGAATTCATTCCTAATTGTCTGGACTAGATGTGAGCCATCCATTTCTAAAATTCTTCCTCAAATATTTTATACCCAGATTTATTCCCAAATACTTGGGTTTTGGAGATAAATTGTCTCTATCTTATAAATATTTTAAGTGACACAGAATGGTTAAAAAGCTTGACTATGAGTACATTTTTGCCTAAATCTATCTCTTTAAATAGATACTACTGCTATACAAGTAACTTTAATTTTTTTAAGCTGAAGGTGCTCATAACCCCACCAAACTAATAAATATAAGTTAAAATTTTTTATATTCCTTTACCAAAATCTTTTACCATGCACATAATTTTATAAAGCTATAATCATAACATATACAATTTACATTTTGCCTTGTCCAATACTGTCTTTTACAATCTACAATTAATCTACATTTAATCTACAATTAATATCTACCGATCTACAATTAATAGCATGAATAATTGAAGTTTCTGCTTTAAGTCTGAAGTTATTTCGTTGACAAAAGTGTAGCTCTGTTCTGGAAAGAAGTCTCAGTGAAGATCCTATCAAACGATGTTTGCCATCGTTCTAGAGCTCCCCTTGCCTGTCTCTGAGTGGGTGGGAGTTAGACATTTACATTCCTCACAAGGGTGTCCGCACTGATGAATTATGATGTGGTGGTTGTCTTACTGTGTGAACAATGAATGCTTTGGGCAGAAAAGCAAGCCAGTTGGAAAAAAGGAAATGTTCGTTTACCCAAATGCGTTTTTAATTATAGTATTAACAAAGATAGAGCAAAATCAGGAAAGTGCAAAATAATCCCGTGGGAGTCTAACAAAATAAACATCATTTGTTCTCAGATTCTATTTACCCCCTCAAAACCTGTTGTTTTTCCAAATGGATTTTTTTCCTCTTTACTAGTATTTCATTAAAAATCCCCAAATTAAATATGCCTTTGCTTTAACAGCCAAATAATTATATAGGGGGAAAAATAACAAATATAAAATAAATCATGTTGGCATTTAAAGATTAAAATGAAGCCACAGCTTGATCAAAGAGATTTATTAGTTGATATTTGTTCATCATTATGAATATTTCAAGTCTTATGTAGTCAAAAGTGATCCATTACTGTTTTCCAAGAAGTGATAATATCTCCTCCAGTGTCATTAACAATGTTAATCTTGGTCAAGATTCCCTGCATTAAAAATGTATAAAAGTACAATGTTGCTATAGTAACTATTCTAGATGAGTGTGTTGCGGCCCTCGTGAGACCAGAAGACCTCACTTGTATAATAAGTGTGGCATCATAGGCAAGATGTTGCTTACATACATAGATATATACACACACACACACACACACACACACAAACACACAAACATACATTATGCTCCCCTCCCCTTTCACAGAGAACTTTTTCTTAAAACAGAAGACATTACATAGTTACCCATTCATGAAATGAGTTCCACAAAGAGCAAAGCGTCATGTGCATTTACTTACAGACCACCTGTGTGCTTTATCTAACTAATCAAACCGTTTATTCCTGCTATACCCATGAACACTTGCATGGAGGCTTTCTGCCGCCCCCATCCCATTTCCTCTACTGAATAATGTGTTCATTAGAAATCTTTCAGTTGCAAGCAGCAGGAATGTATTCCAACTGGTTTAGACAGAGCAAAGGCATTCACTGGAAGAACAGCCTGCATTTCACAGCCGGGAGGGGCTAGAACCGATGTCAGGGGCTGTTAAGGCCGAGCACAGTCTCTTTCAAGACCTCATGCTCTCCCCTCAGGCACACTTGTTTCTTTCTTCCTTCTCTGTGCCAACCAGCTACTGCTGCATATGCACAAAACCTGGCCACTTCCAAAGACCCTCTGTGTCCCCAGTCTGCATGCTGGTTCCAAATTCTTAAATGGTCATTTGGAGGGTGGAAAGAAGATGGCAATCATCCTTCTGTTGCTGGAGAGGAGAGTGGTGAGGACTCAGGAAAGAGATGGAGACATGGATTGGAAAAAATATCTGGGAAGTAAATATTTATGACACTTGCAGCACCAAAGTCAGGAAATAAAGGCACACCTAAGTGTTTGTGACCTACTTCATTTCTCATTTATTGCCCCAATTTATCAAGATTAGCTGGTCTTTCTGAACTCTATTGAGGGAAATAACTAATTTTATCTAGCTCAGGTCCTACTGGAAAATGAGAAGGGTGTGAATTCTTCATGAATAAATAAATAAACAAATAAGTATATATGGGTTCACCTCCTGGCACAGCAGAGTGTTAGTTGAAGACAATGGGAAGCCAAAGGTATTAACTCAGTCTGTGACACTCTCCTGGTCACAGGGACAGTTAAGAAGAGTAGGAGTAGGTGAGAAAGGCACTCCCGCCCACTCCTCTCTGATGTGCACAGAAAAGAAGGCGGAAGGAGGAGGCCAGAGAGGGAACACCCAGCAGCACCGCTGAGACTGAGAGGGCCAGTTTGGGATCCTTTTTGATAGGTGGCTTTTTAGAAACCTGGAGGGTCCAGGGAAATCAAATTCTTACTATGTTCTGCAGTTTAACACTCTATGATGAACCTCCTGAGGTGGAAGATCAGATTCTGATCTTGTTTTCCTGCCTGAATTTTTCATGGAAAAGGACAAGAGGCCAAAAAGAGCAATTTAAGGCAGAACAAGGAAGGGGGGACTCTTTTTCTTCTGTTTCTCTTGAGTCCGATGCAAACTTCCAACCTCCGCTTTGCAGAGCCCCTAAATGTGTTAAATATGTGATTAGCACATTTGACCAGAGGTCTGAGGGCCTCATCTCACAGCTGCTGTAGTTCATTCTTTCCGTGCTGGGTGGGGGCCTGCGTTGATCAAGCTAATCAAGCAGTCCAGGCTCTCCCATCCTGCACTCCTCCCCTTATGCTAATAATAGTCCCTTTGCTGGTGACGCCTCTTCCCACTTCTTTCCAAAACCTTCAAGAAAGGAGTATAGTCATTAGCAATTTATTAGGAATAGATGTTACCTCTTCAGTGCATATTTGCATTTTAACTTCTTCACTAATTAAAGGTCTTCCAGACAGTTAAAGGAATTTTAAGAATAGTACAGTTAAGAATACATAGCAATTCTTTTCTTCCTCGAATATTAGTCAGGTCCTGATGATATCAACTTATTCTCTCTAGGGTTGAGATTCAGCGGTACACACTGGTTCTCTCTCTATGCCACAATGTTAGCTTACTTCTGTATTGGCTGGCCAATATCTGAGCCATCTGCACCCTGTTCCATGTGTCCCCTCATCCTATCTGGGACCTCCTGAAGCTCCCCATGACTCAGAAGCTAAAGGGTCATCCTTGGTGCAAACTGGGGCCTCCTGGGTCTCGTGTTCCAACTCTGTGGTCAGCACCCCATCTGATTGGCTGTGAAATATTTGGAACAGCACCCCTGATTCTACCTCTTTAATTTTACTTTTCACTGTTTACATTACAAATTAAGGCACCTCTCCACCCACACTCACCCGCAATCAAGAACCATCACACCAAACCGACATCTCTCCTGGAATCTATTTTCCCAGCTACCTTCAAACAATAAATGGAAAAAAAAAAATTAAAAAAAGAAAAAAAATTGCTGAGTAATAAACTCTGGAAAAATATGGTTGGAGGGGAAAAGAATCTAACTTGCTAACCAGACCTAGTCTTCTTAAACTTTAGTGTGCCCAAGAATCTCCTGGAAAACATGATTACAGTACAGATTTCAAGACTCTATCTTTAGAGATTCTGATTTCGTAGATCTGGAATGATGTAGGAATCTACATTACAGGTAAATTTGATGTAGGTGATGCCTGGATCATACTTGAGAAATACTGAACTCAACTGTTGCTGTGAATCACGCACAGTTGCTTGTGGGTAGGATGCATATTCATCACCCGGAGCGTAGTCTACCAGGATTTCACAAGCACTCGCCTTACTTCAATGCCTGGCTTTACCGCCAGTGATTGCAAGTATTCCTGATGCATTTTTATTGATGGGTGCTCCAGTTCTTTGGTGTTCTGTTAACACATTCTTTTTTGTTTGGAAATTACAGAGTCTGTCATCCCAAGCAGTGGAACATTTCATGTAAAGCTCCCCAAGAAGCACAATGTGGAACTTGGAATAACCATAAGTTGTAAGTAGAAGTTATTTCTTAAAAATACAGAATTTGAAAAAGACATTAGAAAGCTGTGTTAGCAAATGGTGTGCAGGTGTGGCAAATGTTTGAAATGTATTTGCCAAGTTTCTATGTTGTGATACAAAAATGTGGAGCAGTCAGACCTCTAGCACTTACTGGCCCTGTGAAAGGGGCAAGTTACCTGTACTCTCTTTGATCTTACTTCTTCATCCGTAAAATGGAAATGACATTTACAAAATATAGGGTTGTTTTAAGTATTAAATAAAATAATGAGTATATATACTTAGAATAGTACCTGGCAAGTAATAAATTAAGTACTCAATAACTATGTATCTTACACCCCCCATGAATAATTAGATGAGTAGATAAATGCATATAGGTTCTCTATATTTTAGTATATTATAGATTAGTATATTGTAGATTCACAATAATCTATTTAACTAACAAAAATCACATTTATTTACTTTTAAGACCATCTTGCATCTGTCCACTATGCATCTATAATCTTTTTCACAAGACTAAAACAATGTCTCTTACTTTAGTAAATTCCTGAATTCCTCCATGATGCACAGTGTCTGAGTAACCAACCCAAAAGGAAAAGCAGAGCATATAAATGTGTTTAATTCCCTCCTGTCCTTAGGCTCTAGTTTTGTAACTGCTTTAGTAAAACAACTTTGAAAATTTTAGCTCCAGTGGACTTTTATAGAATGGATATTGAGGGGTTTTTTTTTTCGTGCTTCTAATATCCATAGACTAAGTTCATCCATAACTGTCCCAAGAAAATGAAGCAAATGATATATGTTAAAGACCAAAGGAGACATAGAGGCAATGATTGTGACCAAGAGGTGATTCCTTCAAAAATGAGTGATGAGGCTACATCCAAGTGCCTCACTACACTCTGTTGGATAGTGTTCCTGTCAGTGGTTAAGACAAAAATAAATAAAAAGACTTCTCAATTGGGTAATATGAAATGGAACTGTCCAATTCAACTTGGATGATATAAATTTAATACTGAAAAATGAAATGTTATTTATAACCAATAAACCACACATATCTACTGCAATGCTAAAAAGAGTGGTACTGCAATTCAGAACACGTTAAGAACAGGAAGTCATATGAATGGGAGAGAGCCTATATCCTCCCAACCCCAATGTGGCCTACTGGCAGAGAAGTAAAAAGACACAATGGGATTTTGGAGACTCTAGCCCTATGCTAGTTGCTACTAAAGTCATTTATGCCTTTCATGGGGTCACTGAGCCTCTCAGTTTGTTCACTATGAAGCAAAGATGGTATGTCATTATTCTGTCAACAGCTGTGACTGCTGAGATTAAGGGAGAACACGTTAGAACTTACTATTCCAAAAAAAGTGGGGTTCAAAATGGCTTTTGCAAGCCCCATGTAACTGTAAGGCTGTGCTTGTTTATTCTGTTTATTACAATCCATTCATTTATTCCATCAGAACCAGCTGTCAAAGTGGTACCTCTTGGAGTTGTGCAGTACATAATCCACCTACTGTACACAGAGACCTTGTCTTCCCTTCTGTCCTTTCATTCTTCTCCTTGAGCTCAATAAATACATTCTGAGCATCCACTGTGCCCTAAGCCTATGCTAAGTTTCGAGATACACACCCTGCCCTTAGAGACGCTTCCTGCTAGTGGGCATTCTGAAGACACCTGTTCCACAGAAGCTTCTAACACCACTGCCACACAGTTATTTTACTCTCAAATTTCAATTAGGAGGCCGGGCACGGTAGCTCACACCTGTAATGCTGACACTCTGGGAGGCCGAGGCGGGAGGATTGCTTGAGGTCAGGGGTTCAAGACCAGCCTGAGCAAGAGAGAGACCCTCTCTCTACTAAAAAATAGAAAAAATTAGCTGGGCAACTAAAAATAGAAAAAAAAAAATTAGCCAGGCATGATGGTATGTGCCTATAGTCCCAGCTACTTGGGAGGCTGAGGCAGGAAGATTGCTTGAACCAAGAGATTGAGGTTGCTGTGAGCTAGGCTGATGCCACGGCACTCTAGCCCAGGGAACAGAGCAAGACTCTGTCTCAAAAA